>CM076570.1:885841221-885975298 GCA_034641835.2 Pinus albicaulis | reverse complement strand
CCATTTTTTCAAATGGGTTTCATCATGTTCGACGTGTTTGCGCCATTCAAATTCCATCATCAGTCGACAGTTTTATGAATAATGTAAAACCATTCTGCATGTTTATGATGTAAATGATCTAAGTAAGACCACCATGTATGTAACAACCTAGGTAAGCCTAGTATGTTGGTGACGATTTCTATCCTAGGAGGTTTTTTGTCTCATTGATTTACTTGTGTTTTTCGACACAAGTGATCGGCAGAGTTTTCCCCTCCAGCCTCACCCCAAAGCTATGGTGGATTTTGTCATCAGCATGCTAAGTGAGTCCTAGTGTTTTTTATCGAGTCTTTGTAAAAGTAGTTTGGGAATAATCCTAGTTAGTTGGCTAGATTATTTTATGACAAGCTACTTGGTCTACTAGATCATGTTTTGAGTCGCAGAATTGGGTACCACTTGAGGGTCTATACGAATGGGTATTCCCCCTTCATGTGTCTAAATGTATTTATCTTATGTAAAGAGGGTTGGAAAAAATAATCAAAATCCCCTCTCAGTCAATTAATTAAATTTTCTGGTCAAATTAATTAAGAAATCTTAAGCCAAAAATTTAATTAATTTTAGGTCCTAGTTGAGTATAAATTTCTTCAAAGGCAGAATTCGTTGGTCCTTAAAAAATGAATTTTTAAAGGCCCCAGGCCAAGGGAATATTGAGAATTTCAAGAATTTTTGGACCCTTGGGCCTAGGTGGTTAAGTCAAAGTCAAAATTTTGAGGTAATTAACTCAAACATATTATTTTGGAGTTAATTAAAATGGATTTAAATGATAAATTCGTTTTTTTCTCAACTTTATAATTTCGACGGTCCAGATTAAAATATGATCAAATCTTTTCGACGGTCGAGATTATTTTGACATGGATCAACCGAACTAGCCGTTGGAGATTTTTGTCTTATAAATTAGAAGTTTTGATGTGCACAACATTTGCATCCGATCTTTGGATCGTGCACTTGTTCTTGGAAGCTCTTGTGAATTCTCTTTGATGAATAAATCATGAAGGCTTTGGGGTTACAAACTTTGGTGTTCCTTTTCCAGATTTACGTGGTGATTTATTTCTAAACTCTGCTACTTTGTTTTGCATTTTTATGGTTGATGGTCTTCATGGATTGATCTACATACAGATATCTTGTGCAGTTTTCTGGGTTCATAAAATGACATTTTTGATTTGACTGAAAGACTAGTTATCTATTTTTCTGAAGGATCTCATGTTTATTTTCTTAAGTCTCTATCAATCTAAAGTTCAGATCTAAGTGTGCAGGGAATCGTTTTTTTTTTTTAAGGTTTGAGCGTCTGGGGAAGTCTTCAGTTGGACCAGCCAACTCTCAGATTTCATAAATCTAAAAAAGCCCATTGTTTTCTAATTCTCAAAGCTATCTTATGAAATTGTGTATTTACAGGGTCTTCTAGAGCTTGTGCCTCTCTTTTAAAAAAATTCTTCTAAAAGTTGTGCTGAAATGGGTTTAAATCTGGCCATGAGGGCCTTCGATTTGTAGATTATCATTGTAAATTTGTATATTTGCTCTAGGGTGTAAGGGTTTATAAAATATTTGTGCATAGTTTTAGATTGGTTTAGGTTTTGCAGGTTTGTAGGGGGTTTTCAATTTTTTTTTAAAAGATCTGAGCCAGATCTAACCCCAGAGGGCAAGATCTGGTCTCAAGATCGCTTCTGTTGGCAGATTTGAATGTTATCTTATTAAAGGCGCATCTAAAATCTGAGTTACGTGGGAAAATTTCGAATTTGCTGGACGATTTTAAATGTGCTGGGTTTGTTGATGTTTTCTTTGCCTCTGGTATAAAACGCTGCATAGGACGCATTTCCTTGCTTCTGCATACGCCGGCTCTTCTCCCTTACGTGTCCTCCCTATCTGCTGCTGCCACTTGCCGTTAGCTTCACATCCATTTGCAGCCTCGTTCTATCCCTTTCCTGTCTGTCCGCCGCCCCTTCTCGCTGACCGTCGACTTCTTCTTTGCCGTCGTGCTCTTATCCTCCTCCGTTGCCGTTGAGCACTTCCTGTCTGCTGCCGTCCAGCCCTCACCTCCTCCATCGCAGCTCCTTTGCGCCGACCCTCTCCTCACCTTGTCGTCCGATGTCCCCTCTTCATCTGCATATGCCATCTGCTTTGCCCTCGACACCCCAACCGTTTTCCTTGGCCATCGATCTGCAAAGCTCTCCCTTACCTCGCCGTCGACGTCGTGCTCCCTTCTTCGACCTGCAAACAAACAAAACGCAAACATAGAGCTCAAAACACCCTCACGTATGTGCGTTGATTTTTCTTTAACGGATTCATTTTTATGTTGGGTAGGTTTAGTGCTAGGTTTTAGTTTAATTTCGTTTTTTGTTATTTAGTTTTTTTAGTTTTAGATTTTATTCGTAGACCTTTAGATGTTTTTTTTTTTTTTAATTTTTTATTAAATGTCTAGTTTAGTTAGCGTTAGTTAGGTTTTAAATAAATTACGTTTTTGTTTGTTTGTTGTTGATTAACTTTTAGTTTTAATAGTGTTAGGACTTAGTTTTAGATTTATTTTTATTTTTAGATTTTAATTTGTAAAGTTTGAATAGCGTTAATTTCATCTTTGTATTAGTTTAGTTTAATGTTAGTTTTTGTTTTTGTTTTAATTTGTTTTTAGTTTAGGATTTTAATTTTAGATTTTAATTCATAGTTTTCATTTCATTTGTATAGATATATTTTGTTTGAAAAAAAATAAAAAAATATAATAATATAAAAATTCTCAAGAAAAGATTAGGAGAGTTTCAGGTTAATTTGACCATGCATTGACCAAAGTCAACGTTGGTCAATGTTGTGGTAGAGACCCTAGGCCGAAAACATAATTTTCTACTTGCTGAAATTTCCCATGTGTGAAGAGAAGAGCCTCTAAGGTGATCGAACCAATCAGATGATGAGAGAGAAATGTGTGAGGATGTGATGAGTGAAAATGTCCTCCAACTTTGACCAATTTATATCCATTAATGAGGGCGTATGATACAACTGCTGGGGCTCCAAACCCTAAGACCGACCTTCACATATTTTGAATAAATTCAAAATAAATGTTTTGCTCATTGGATGGAGATGATCTTTAGATTGATCTTGCACTCCTCCTAAAGAGGAGTCCAATAAAAATATTGGCATCTTCATCTGAGCATCACAACATGGAGTTTGGACCTAGTTGTCCAAAATTAACAATTAAGGACCCTAAGTCTAACTTAGGAAAATTAAAAGATTAAAGTGAATTAAATTAAACATGTGATGAGAATGTTTTAAGTGACGTGGATAAAACAATTTCTAATCTTAGCCGTTGATTAGAGATTCGATCACGGCCGTTGGTTTGCCAACGAGAAAAGTATAAGAGAAGGGCTTGGGGTCAGTTAGAGAACACACATATTGGCAGAGCACTGAAGCTAAGTCGAAATTCTAGGGCGTGGTTTGCTAAGAATTTCAAAGTGAGTTTATAGTGCGGTGAGGGGCAGTGATTGGGAAGGGATGATCTGATCCGAGGCCAAGAATACAACAACGGCAGAGAGGCAGTATACCAAGCAGCGCAGAGGCCAGCCAGAGCTACACAGTTCAGCTAGAGCCACGCAGAAGGTAGCGCAGAGGCAGCAGGAACCTTTCAGGGGTGACGTAGGCCCGGTCAGGGCAGCGTAAGCCTAGAGAGGATGATGTCGGTCTTTCCAAGGCAACGTACAGGTTGACACAGGCCAGAAAGGCTGATGCAGAGGGCTGAGGGACAACGCTGTGGTTTTTGGTGGGCCAGAAAGGGCTTGAGTTCTGTAAATCCTTTTTGAGGGTGTGAATCAACCATATTTTCTGTCTCTGAGTGAAATAGATATTACTGCCGTGTATTTTCTCTGTAGGGCCAACCATGTCTGGTGCCCAGATATTGTTGTATTCAGATTCTACATAATAATAAAACCCTCTAGAGCTAGCTACACCGGATTTCCCGCATTGGGTTTTTTCGCGGACATTTTTTTGAAAAATCTGTGTCACTTTGTCATGTGTGCAATGTTCAGTAAATGATCTGTAAATGTGTAGGTTGCAGTCGTGTTTACTTTGCTAATTTTACTGAATAATTCAGAAAATTAACTTGTAAATGTAAATCAAGTAGGAAAAGTAAATCAAGACACTGCAGTAGGATTTCTATTTTTATAAATTTTCACAGAGAGTTGTGGCAGAGTGAAATGGGCCATGGGGTACTCAAGGAGACAGGTGTTCCAGATGTGAGCACGATGCACAATGGTGTACAACGTAAAATACCTTCCTTGGTAAGAGGGAGTGTTGGTTGATGTAGCTCGGACAGGTGTTCTAGTGTAAGTTTTTGTAGATGTTCTATGCTTGATGCAACTTTACTTTTTATCCCCAATATCAGTCAACAATCACATAAACAAGAAAGTTAAATGCAGATATAACATATCAGTAGATCGACATAAGACAAGCCAAAAATATATATGTGTGTTGGTGCGTTACGGCGGTCAGCAGGATACTTCAACCGACAAAGTCTCAATACGGTCAGCCAACCAGAAGTGTCACACAACCCTCACATACATCCAGATTAGTCAACCCAAGGTCAACGCTGTCCTAGTCAATGGTCAACGCAAAACAGAAGTATCAAAAAGTCAACGCACCCCGGTCAAAGTCAATGGTCAACATCGATTTCAGTGCCAAAAAATGCGGACTAAGGAAATCAGAATTTTGGCCAAGTTTTGGGCAGTTTGACCAAGTGTTGACCAAAGTCAACGTTGGTCAAATCTGCGCTGAAAAACCCTAGGTCAGAAACATAAATCTTCTTGTTGCAATTTTCCCACGTGTGGATGAAGAAGAGACTCCAATAGATGATTGAACCAATCAGATGAGGAAAGGGAATGTGATGTGATGGATGAGTGAAAATGACCTCCAACGTTGACCTATTTATATCCATCAGTGAGGGTGTGTGACACAACTGCTGGGGCTTCCAGCCTACATTTCATTACAGGCCGACCTGCACATATTTTGAATAAATTCAAAATAAATGTTCTGCTCATCGGATCAAGATGATCTTTAGATCGATCTTGCACCTCTCTGAAAGAGGAATCCAGTAAAAATATTGGCATCTTCATCTGAGCATCACAACATGAAGTTTGGACCTAGTTGTCCAAAATTAACACTCCCTCTCAACTAGGGAGAACTCCATCCACTTGTGCCATCCAAACATCGTGTGTCATCTTGTCGTAACTTGCTTTGCTGGCTTCTTTATTTCAGAACAATAGTGGGTCAGTCACAAAGACATCATTCCCGACTGACAGATTCAACCCAGAGGTCTGAAACCTCTATGGGACTCAAAAGAGTCACATACCAACTCGAAGTTGGTTTACCTGACCCGAAGTCAGTTGGAGGTCCGAAACCTCACTTGGACTCAAGAGATTCATATACTAACTCGAAGTTAGTTTCACTGACTCGAAGTCAGTTGAAGGTCCGAAACCTCACTTGGACTTGATCCCAGATCAAGTGGTTGGACCGTGCCATCCTAGACATAGAGAGTACGACAATCTCTGATGCATCCATCAATATTTGCTATTGGTCTTTAGCTTGGCCAAATGAGAGGTACTTCCCATGAGTCCATGACTCAATGGGTAGGATGCATACGGGGCACAGATCATGAGAGGTGAACCAACTCAATTATCATAACGGTGGGGCACAGGCACCACAAGGTTCGGCAAGCCTAGCCCCGTGTCTTCTTATAGCTCCGAGAAGCTATCCCCAAAGCCCCCCAGAGCTCCAAGAGCTCATCGTCCAACAATACCCTTAGCATAGGGTCGTTCCACGATACCAAGATTCTCACAAAAGGTTAGGAACATGACCTTCCCCAAGGGCATTGTGAGAATATTCGCGACCTGCTCATCAGTTCTTATATGATCGAGCCTTACGGCGCCTCGCTGTACCATATCCAGGATAAAGTGGTACCAGCCATCAACATGCTTGGATCGATCGTGGAACACAGGATTCTCTGACAAACGAATCCCCCTTTGGTTATCACAAATGATAACAGTGGCATCTAGCACATGCTCGAACAACTCACTGAAGAGCTTTTGCAACCAAGTGACTTCACAACAGGCCATACATGTTGCACTGTATTCGGCCTTAGTGGTGCTCAAGGCTTCGACTTCTGCTTCCTGCTCGAAGCAGACCTACGTGTGAAGCAACATCCAGATGTGGTCTTGCGATCCACCACACTGCCAACCCAAACGACGTCAGTATATCCATGGAGTGTCATGCTCCCGACAGTGTATCTCAGCCCATGGTCTATCGTGACCCAGAGATATCTCAAGATTTTCTTGGCACCAACCCAGTGAATGTTATGAGGATCAACCATGTGTTGACTGAAAGTGTTCACTACACAACATACGTTCGGACGGGTGTTCACTACGAACATCAGGGCCCTTACGAGTTGACAATACTCAGTAGGATTTGCTAGCACGGGCCCAACACCGCTGCCACTCAACTTCTTAAAGTTGAGCTCCATCGGTGTCGACACGGACTTACAATCCACCATTCCAAATCTTTCCAGAAGCTTCACAATATATTTTCCTTGAGAAAGGAAAATCTCGCCAGGTCTCTGTCAGATCTCCAGGCCTGGTAAGTAATGCATCAGTCCTAGGTCCTTCATCTCGAACTCAGCACCGAGCTCCCTCTTGTACTGATGAATGAGAGGGTCAACACCTGACAGGAAGAGGTCGTCCACATACAACACCAGAATGAGAGGCTTTTCTCTAACAATCTTGAAGTAAACGTTCGGATCAACATTACTACGAGTGAAGCCCAACTTCATCAGGTAGCTATCTATCCTCTCATACCAAGCTCTCGGTGCTTGCTTCAACCTATAGAGGGCTTTCTTCAACCTACAAACATGGGTGTCCCGATCCTGGACTTCGAACCCTAGAGGTTGCTCCACATACACCTCTTCCTTTATCGTACCATGCAGAAATGTGGTCTTCACATCCATCTGATGAAGATTCTATCATCGCGTAGCAGCAAGGGCTATGATAGATCAGATGGTGTTATATCAGGCCATAGGTGCAAATATGTCATCATAGTCTACGCCTTCCTTTTGAGAGAAGCCACGGGAAATGAATCTTGCCTTGAACTTTTCAGCACTTCCATCAGATCCATGCTTAATCTTATAGAGTCATTTCGAGGTTACAACTGCTTTGTCCTTCGGCCATGCAACCACATCCCAGACATCATTCTTTATTATGTACTCATATTCTTCGTGCATAGCATCCTTCTGGACTTGTTGCTTTACAACTTCCTCAAAAGATCTAGGCTCAGATTGTACGATTGTACTCATGGCTTCTAGATACCTTTGGTATCTATTCGACTTCTTGCTTTCACGGAATGTCCCCCTTGGGGCCATATGTCTCTCGACATCTTCGAGAGTGTCCCTGAGCCATGATGGTCTCTTCCTCATTGAAGGAGGTGGATCAATAGGGTCCATCGGTCCTTCAACATCGGGCATCGTCTCATCCTTCAGTTCTTATGGATTTCGAGGTCTTGCTTCATGATCTTCCTCAGATCTCGGAAGATTGATTACTTTCCGCAGGGAACCATCTTCATCAAAGGTAACATCGTGGCATATCTCCACTTCCCTTTGAGCAGGCACATAGACTCTATAGGCGTTCGAAGTTTCGCTATAGGCTACAAACATTTCCTTCTTTCTAGAAGCATCCAGCTTGCTCCTCTTCTCCTTCGGTACATGAAAATAAACAGGACATCCAAAAACTATAAAATGTGAGACGTCAGGTTTCTTACCAGAGAAAACCTCTTCGGGAGTTTTGGAGTCCAGAGCGGAATGCGGGCATCAGTTTTGTATGTACACAACAGTGTTCACAGCTTCTCCCCACAGAAACTTTGAAAGACCTTCGTCACATAGCATGGCATGTGCAACTTCCACAATGGTCTTGTTCTTTCTTTTAGCAACGCCATTCTACTCAGGAGTGTAGACAGTTGTGGTCTCCCTCTTGATGTCAGCTTCTCTGCAAAAGTACTTGACCTTGTACATCTCATATTCAGTGCCATTATCGGTCTGTCAAATAGTATCACATTTCATCGTTCCCAGTGGACTTCCTCCAACCTGGTAGAGTGTATCAATTCTAAACCCAATCGTGATAGCTTCCTTGAAACTCTTCTTCCAGATACACACCTTCCCATCAATGAATGCCACATTGAAACCTTTGTCTTCCATGGCTGAATAGACACAAGGTTCTTCTTCAAATCAGGTACATATAGTACATCTTGCAAGCAGAGGACTTGACCTTGAGACAAGTGGAGGGTCACAGTCCTTGCCCCTTTCACGGGACATGTGGCATTATCTCCAAGGATAATATTTAGATTAACATCCTTCTCAACCATATTAGAAAGTGCTTCCTTAAACCCAGTGATGTGCCCTGAGGCACCACTATCTATCAACTAGACATCCATAGTGTCGGGTGGAGATGCAGCAGAGAGGGTAGATACAAGAATGAATTCATTTCTTTTATCATCAACAACATTTGATTCCTCATACGTGGAATTTCTCGACCTTTTGTAAGGTTGCCCATTTCCACCAGAGGGAGCCTTCCTCTTTCCCTTGAACCTGGGACCACCAAAGTTCTTCTTAGCATGAGTAGTGAATGCAACATTTCCTTCATTTTCATATTCCTTCATCCTTGTCTCTTCTTGTGCGCATCTCAATAGTACTTTGTCAAAATCAGGTATCACATTGTTATTGAGAATGGTAGTGTTGAATACATGCCATTTGGATGAGAGACCTCCAAGTGCGGTGAGAACCATCTCTCGATTAGCTATTGTCTCCCCAATAGCCAGAAGATTATTCCTGATTTTGGTCAGCTTCAGAAAATATGATTGGACGGATTCATCCTTGCCTTCTTCAGATTCTTCAATTGATTCTTAAAGAATAGGACTTGATTTGCATTGTTGGCCTTGAACATGTTGACCAACTTATCATACATCTCCTTGGATGTGCCTAGCTCAGAGATGTAGGAAACCAAACTTTTATGAATTGAGTCCCTGATCATTAGCTTTGCTTTGATTTCTCTCTTCTTATACTTTGACTTGGTGGCAGCAGGTGCAGTGGATGGAGGCTCTTGGATTTTACCCTGCACATAGTCCATGACATCTTGGTCTTCCAACATAAGATCCAATGTCATCTTCCAGGCATGGAAGTCTTCCTTCCTAGTCAATTTGTCATCAACTTTAAAGCCATTATAGTTTGAGGTACCCATGCTCTTCTTCGGTGATTGCTACAAACTTGGGCTTTGTCTTCACCTCAGCTCTGATACCATGTAAATTTTTGTAGATGTTCTATGCTTGATGCAACTTTACTTTTTATCCCCAATATTAGTCAGCAATCACATAAACAAGAAAGTAAAATGCAGATAGAACATACCAGTAGATTGACAGAAGACGAGCCAAAAATATATGTGTGTTGGTGCGTTATGGCGGTCAACAAGATGTTTCAACCAGCAAAGTCTCAATACGGTGAGCCAACCAGAAGTGTCACACAACCCTCATGGACAGCCAGATCAGTCAACCCAAAGCCAACAAAAGTCAACGCTGTCCCAGTCAATGGGCAACGCAAAACAGCAGCAACAAAAAGTCAATGCAGCCCGGTCAAAGTCAATGGTCAACCTCGATTTCAGTGCCAAAAAATGCGGACTAAGGAAACCGGAATTTTGACCAAGTTTCGGGTCAGGTTGACCAAGCGTGGACCAAAGTCAACGCTGGTCAAATCTGCACTGAAAAACCCTAGGTCAGAAACAAAAATCTTCTTACTACAATTTTCCCATGTGTGGATGGAGAAGAGACTCCAATAGATGATCAAACCAATCAGATGAGGAGAGAGAATGTGATGTGATGGATGAGTGAAAATGACCTCCAACGTTGACCTATTTATATCCATCAGTAAGGGTGTGTGACACAACTGCTGGGGCTTCAAGCCTACATTTCATTTCAGGCCGACCTGCACATATTTTGAATAAATTCAAAGTAAATGTTCTGCTCATCGGATCAAGATGATCTTTAGATTGATCTTGCACCTCTCCGAAAGAGGAATCCAATAAATATTGGCATCTTCATCTGAGCATCACAACATGGAGTTTGGGCCTAGTTGTCCAAAATTAACATCTAGCCTCAGGTGGTGTTAGTGAGGCTAGGAACATAAGAGCAAGAAATATCTCTAAGCCCAAGTTATTCTATTGAATGGAAATGTTTTGATAAATCAATTAATCAGTTTTAATTATTTTCCTAAGTTTTAACTTTGGGAAATAGATTAATTAATTAGTAATAATTGAGACATGGTTGATTTTCCTATTGAGACTTCTAGTAAAGTTTCTAAGTGATCTTAGCCATTGATTAGATCATTTTAGATCTCGATCTCGGCCACTGATTTCTAAATGAGAGATTATAAAGGAAATCGATGGGTGGTCTTGGAGATCATTCATAGCAGTGAAGAGGGTGTAGTGATCGCGTGAGGTTTGACACTAGAGAGGGTTTTAGTAGCAGTTGAAGCTGTAAATATTTCTAGAGTTTCCTTTCACCAATATTCTTCTAGTTTTCAAGATCCGGAGGAGGAATTCTCCTAGAGTTATTTCGCAGACAGAGAGGCTGTACGAGATTGCTAGGAGAGGTCGTACGAGTAGCCAGTTTAGCATACTGAGATTTCTAGTTGAGCGAATTGCAAGAAATCAGTGCGATTGCAGGAAAGGCAGATTATAGGAATTCACAGTGTGAATTGGAGGAAAGGCTGTGTCATATTGCAGAGGGAGGCTGTAAGTCTTATAGTGGTTAGATTGATTTGTGGAGGTGAAGAAGTATTTTATAGGAGCTTTGTCGGGGTTTGGACAATAGTGTTGTAATATTTATCAATTGCAGAATTTGTTTAATAATAATAAAACCCTCAGATTTGAAGAACTAGTTTTCCCTTTAGGATTTTTCTAGGGATGTTTTGTTCAAATATATTGTGTCCATTTCTGATTGTATTCTATCAGAATTTTTGTAGTTTATTTTTATTGAATATTGCAATAATATGTTTATTCAGTATTTGTAGTAAAATAATTTTGCTTAGAATTAAATACATTGGTAATTACCAATTGATTGCAATAAGCGATATTTTTATGCATTTTTCACATGGTATTAGAGTAGATTTGAAGCGTAGAGGTTTATCAGAGTAGATCAACATAGTGGTTTGGAAGATGAAGCCAAAGGTTCAATACCCAGATCGATTTCCAGAATTACTTGGAGGAATTTTACTAGTGTTATTTTCTTCAAGGAGGTCGATTTAACCAGTTGGAATTGCCAATTTGCTAGTGGGTGTTGTCAGAGACAAAATTTCGTTTGCTAGTTGCCAGATCGTTTTTTCTGGAGGTAGTGCTTGTGGGTTTCTCTAGTTGCTAGATGTAGAGAATTTCTTCAGAGTGTTCTCCCAAAGGCAGTGTGAGTTTCTGGGAGGGCCAGTGTGTAGTTCCACTACGCAGTGCGAGTTCATAGAGGAAGTGCAAGTTGCCCAGTAGTAGCCAAGATCACTTGCAAAGGGAGACCGTGAGGTTTTCCAGGTACATTTGTTAGTTGGTAGAAGAGATATCTATTTTATATTTTCTCTCTAGAGCTTTAGTAATGGCTTCAACAGGATTGAGGGATTAAGATAGGTTGGATGGCACATCTAAATTTGGTGTTTGGAAAGTTCAGTGCCTTCTTATTTTGGAAGAGCATGGGTTGAAGGAGTTTGCTACAACACATATTGTTGTACCATCAAATATTATCATGTTGCATGAGTACCAGAAAGATGATGCTAAGGCCAAGCTTATTATTGTAGATGGGGTCAAGGACCGCATAGTTCCTCATTTATTAAAAGAAGATGCGACCAAGAAGATGTAGGATGCCATCAACAAAATTTTCTAGGATAAAAATATTAATTGGAAAATGATCCTAAGAGAGAAGCTCAGAACAACTGGACAAAATAAGGGAGAGAACATTGTCAGTTGTCTCACTCGCATTAGGACAATTAGAAATGAGCTAGCAACCACTGTAGAGAAGGTTGACGACGAAGAGATTTTTTGAGCATCCTTAATGGGTTTAAGAAGCAGTGGGATGTTTTCATGCAAATGGTTGGCGGAAGATCTGATTTTCCAAGTTGGGAACACTTGTTGAACGACTTCACACTGGAGGAGCTTCCACTGAGCCTTATGAAAGACAACAATGGTACTAGTAGCAGTTTCGAGCAGAAGGGAGATGACAACGAGAATGTTGCTCTTGTGAGCAAGGGAAAAATGAAGAAGGGATCTAGTAAAGGGTCCAACCCCAAAAGGAGGAAAAGAAGGACATGTCGAAGATCAAGTGCTATGCCTGTCACGAGTTTGGCCATTACTGCAACAATTGCCTACACATGAAAAA
Organism: Pinus albicaulis; assembly: GCA_034641835.2. NCBI lineage: Eukaryota > Viridiplantae > Streptophyta > Pinopsida > Pinales > Pinaceae > Pinus > Pinus albicaulis. The sequence goes on along the minus strand of CM076570.1, from coordinate 885,962,848 downwards.
AGTTGACAAGAACAGTAAGAAGCAGACAATGACAGTCACATTGATCTTTCTAGATGGATAAAGGATGAGTTTGCACTCATCACTTGTAGCTGCAGTCTAGGAGAGTTGTGGAAGAGTGAAATGGGCCATGGGGTAGTTGAGGAGACAGGTGTTCCAAATGTGAGCACAAAGCATGATGGTGTATAGTGTAGAACACCTTCCTCACTAAGAGGGAGTGTTGGTTGATGTAGCTCGGACAAGTGTTCTAGCCTCAGGTGGTGTCAGTGAGACTAGGAACATAAGAGCAAGAAATATCTCCAAGCCCAAGTTATTCTTTTGAATGGAAATGTCATAATTAAATAATTAATCAGATTTAATTATTTTCCTAAATTTTAACTCAGTAAAATAAATAAATTAATTAGTAATAATTGAGACATGGTCGATTTTCCACTAGAGATTTCTAGTAAAGTTTCTAAGTGATCTTAGCTATTGATTAGATCATTTCAGATTTAGATCTCGGCTGTTGATTTCTCAACGAGAGATTATAAAGGAAATCGATGGGCGGTCTTGGAGATCATTCATTGCAGTGAAGAGGGCGCAGTGATAGTGTGGGGTTTTACACTGGGGAGGGTTTTAGCAGTGGTTGAAGCAGTAAATATTTCTGGAGTTTCCTTTCACCAGTATTCTTCTAGTTTCCTAGATTTGAAGAAGGAATTCTCCCAGAGTTATTCTGCAGACAAAGTGGCCATACGAGATTGCTAGGAGAGGCTGTACGAGTTGCCAGTTTAGGATGGCACGTGTCCAACCACTTGATTTGGGATCAAGTCTAGTGAGGTTCCAGACCTCCAACTGACTTCGGGTCAGTTAAACTAACTTCGGGTTAGTATATGACTCTTTTGAGTCCAAGTGAGGTTTTGGACCTCCAACTGACTTCGGGTCAGTTAAACTAACTTCGGGTTAGTATGAGACTCCTTCGAGTCCTATAGAGGTTTTGGACCTCTGAGCTGACTTTGGGTCAGCTGGGAGTGATGTCTTTGTGACTTGCCATTTGAAATAAAGAAGCCAACATAGCAAGTTACTGCGGGATGATGCACGATGTTTGGATGGCACAAGTGGATGGAGTTCTCCCTAGTTGAGAGGGAGTGTTAATTTTGGGCAACTAGGTCCAAACTCCATGTTGTATTGCTCAGATGATGATGCCAATATTTTTATTGGATTCCTCTTTCGGAGAGGTGCAAGATCGATCTAAAGATCATTTTGATCGGATGAGCAGAATATTTATTTTGAATCTATTCCACTTATGTGCAAGATTGGCCAGAATTGTAATGTAGGCTTGGAGCCCCAACAAATGTGTCACACACCCTCACAGATGGATATATATTGGACAGACTTGGAGTTCATTTCATCATCCACTCATCACACACTTCTTTCTTGTGTCTGATTGGTTCGATCATCATTTCGAGGCTTCTCTTCTCACATGTGTGGAACAACAGCTAGGGTTTATGTACGGATCTGCCTAGGGTTTCAGCGCAGGTTTGACCAGCGTTGACTTTGGTCAACGCTTGGTCCATTTGACCTCAAACTCCACCAAAATTCCGATTTTTGCAGTTCACGTTTTTTGGCACAAAAACCGAGGCCAGACATTGACCTTTAACCTGCTGCGTTGACTTTCTGCTGCTGCTGTTATACGTTGACCGTTGACTGGACAACACTGACTTTCGTTGACTTTGGGTTGACTTTTGTGGAGCTGTCTTGAGAGTTGTGTGACACTTCTGGTTGGCTGACCGTGAAGAGACTTTGCTGGTTGAAGCATCCTGTTGACTGCTGTAACGCAGCACAACACATATATTTTTGCTGATCAAGTGAAGTGTATTTTTTGGCTTGTCTTCCATCGATCTATTGGTATGCTCTATCAGCATTTTACTTTCATGTTTATGTGATTACTATCTGGTATCAGGTTTGAAGTAAGTTGCATCAAGCATAGAACATCTTCGAAAATTTACAAATCAGGATTACCTAAAATGTAAGAAACAGAAGGGTTAACCTTACAATGAGTGTGAATGCATAAACTTAATTAAAAACTTATCCTTTACATGTGGTTATAAAGAAAGAAAATCAAGTTCATAGTTTGTGCTAAAATTTTAGGGAGACCATGTCAAGTCTAGGCATATTCTTAAAGCATATGAAGTTTGAAGTTTGAACATCATGCTTATATGATCCCGGATGCTTTGTTTGCTACTGTTAATTTGTTCTTTACTTTGTTTTATGTATGGCTTGAGCTTCTGTTGGTTGAGGCACCGTATCTGTCTTCTAAATGCCTTTTGTGGAATTCGTTTGACTGTTACAATTTTTTAATGTCATTTCCAGTCTCTCTTTTGCAAATAATCAACCATTAGCATTCTGTATCCTAGGTTGGTCTATAACTAGCACTCTACCCTTCCCTATTTACTTTTCACTCTCTGATTTCTGTGTTCTCTTTTGTCATATGTTTTCCTGCATCCGTATGCTCTGTTTTTTAAGCTTGCATTTTTTGTAAAGTTCACGAAATCAATAAAAAGTGCCATGTTAATACATGGTAAACTGCAGTGATTTGGAAATGTATTCTTAATATTTTCTAGAGAATTGTGTCCAGACTTTTGTGTCCTGTTAGAGTGGGTTATATTCATGGTTATGCATGTTCATCTGACAATCAGAGTGCATTAACCATTGCACTTAACCACCAGTTAATTTATTTTAATATTTACGTATCAGGTGTCTCGTTTTGTTAGGAAAAAATGAAGGTTGTATTATTGGTCAGCGACTTCATGAAATGCAAAATGAGATAATATGTAATGTTGTAAGACTTAATTTTGGCTGCTATGCTGAATGATCACTCCTTTTGTTGGGAACTGTTTACAGAAGGGACAGTATACCTTTTCGATTGTGGTGAAGGTGCTCAAAAGCAGTTCTTCCAAACTCCTTTTCGACAACGTGGTGTTGACAAGATATTTATTACTCACATGCATGGTGACCATGTATCCATTTCAGTTGACATGCAGTGTATTATTTTTTCTTTGTAAATGCAGATATAAGACAGGTATCATATGCCTCAATATTATCTTGTAGAGTTGGATCCTTTTAATGTTTTGCTGACCTTGATGGAAGTTTATTATGAAAAACCAGATATTTGGTCTTCCAGGTATGGGCAATCTCAAATCTCTTGAAGTAGACTAAAATGGATTATATTAATATGCCTCCCGTTAGAGAAGAAAATTATGGAATATGATCTGAATATTCCATTTCTATCTTTTCTGTAAATCAATCATTTGAAAGATATATAAGAACTGTTATAAAAGTTTTCTTTGTTTTCTCATTGCAAATAGGTCTGATGATTGGAATGTCATTGACTGCTTCGACGTGGAAGCAGCCTATTGAAATTTATGGTCCTCAAGGCCTACGAAATTGGCTTCGGGTCACTCTGAATTCATCTTACGGGAGGGTGCACACAAAATATGCAGTGCATGAATTAATCTTAAAAAAGGTAAAAATGTTTTATTTATTTATTGTGTAGAAACAACTTTTTAAATGTGACGGATTCCTTGTTAGATAGTTTGGTTTAAACGGATATGTGGTGAATTGAGAAGCAGTGCTATCTCAAATATATAGAATATTCTCCTGAAAGCTACAAGTTGTATTGAGTGATGTCTTTTTGATATTATACTTCTGAACTTCTGATAGTGTCAGCATGTTCTATTGGTTTGTGGGTAACCATTCCTGACAAATGGTTAAGATATGTAGATCCCATCAAATCAGTTGCACATACAGCCATGTAGCTAATATGGAAGGTGGAGGTACTTGACTCGCATCATTTGGTCCTCCATTGACACTGGAAGTTTGAGCTTTTTGTTGTTGACCTAGTACGTACGTAATCTTTCGAGTCTTTCTCTGATGTTTTTTGCAGTCTATGCTATCCAGATGTTTCACTGATTCCCTTTTTTGAGCTGATTCCAGGACTTGTTTGAAAAACATGGAAGCATTTGTCAAAGTGGGATATTTCCTAGCCTGTTTTTATTACTGGCAAGCTAATTTATAAATCCTGAACTAAGGTTAGGAGTTTGATGGCAGATAAATGATAGCTAAATTAATGTAAAGAAGGTACATTCTTCCAGTTGTCCATGACCAACTCAATTAAGAAGGTATAATGCTGTTTTATCTGTTATGAATTAACTAGAACATGTTACACCAATGTATAATTAAACATTTTCATATTTACTTTTCAAGAATTTTGGTAAACATTGTTGCTGGAACCTTTGATTTATTAGACATTGAATAATTCCCAAGAGTTGATGATCCAGAAACCACAATAGTGGTGATACCCTGCAAATATACCCTTGGAGGGAAAGATATATCCACTCAGAAGGTAAATAGTGATTCATGTCACACAGCAGAAGGTATACTTTAAGCCAGAATGTCAGGTAAGTCTTATTGTTGTCAGGAATTTGAGTGCATGATGTGACAGGCTGTTACAGGGGATTGGACTGTTAAATTTGATTTAATAGTAGGGCAGTTGAAGTAGAAAAATGGTAGTTAACCAGAGTACACAGAGGTCGGTCCAAGTACAAAAAAGAATGAACCTGAGTACAAAACACAGTTCATCAGATTATAAAATAAATTGCCTCTAGTTAGGCTACATAAAATGATGAACCATTGGCCAGAAAATGCACAATAACACATCAGAGAAATAAAATATTGACCAGAGAATAAATGGCAATATAGATTGAGCAAACAAAAGCTAGGGTTTACAGATAATAAAACCAATTAAAGTCAGGTTTTTTCATTGTCAATTGGGAGAAAAGAAAAAAATAGACAAATCAATGAAGGGTAGCCTCATGGAGGTTGATGACATAGTTGGCAACAGAAGCCGATTTGGCTCAATGCAAGTTGGTTAGACTGACTGAAGAAACCTTTTTTTTAATCAAATATCAACAGACAAATTGGACATTGTTTATCTGAGAATAGTACACTTGAAGGCTAATTCAATTGCATTGCAGAAACAAAGAGGGCATGGTAGGTAAATTTGACATGCTTGAACTTGAAATGTAACTTGGAGTTTGTAAATGTGGTGAAGAGGCACAAACAACTGTTTATCAAATGGCAAAAAAGTAACTCTCTGCTAACGCATAAGCTGATGAATGGGGATGAAGCTTTTCCTGGTGCTATCAGTTTTTTTTTTCTCCCACAGAAATTAGTACTTTTATATTAAATCCGCACCCAGTCGCGGCAAATACTCGGGCAAGTTACAATGCTGTTCTGCTCATGGGTATCTGGATTGTTAAATTGCAGCTATCTACCCTCACCTAGATTACATCAAAATTCCCAAACCTTGACAGTACCCTTATTGTCCTAGAAGTTTATATTCGGCAAAAAATGAAACAGAAGCCATACACATTTAACACCAGTCATTACGCAGATGCTTAATCAGTACTATCTGCAGGGCAATTGAGGTCAATGCCTCGAGGAGGTTCCCCTGCTGGGCTTGCCGGTCGATTGTTCTGGAGCTGCATATACATAATTATGCTGCGCAGAGCTTCAACCTCATCCTCCAAGCGTGCAATTTGCTGCTGTTGAGCCTCAATTAATTCCAATGTGGTGCAATCAGAGGCCTGTTGTTGATACACCATGACATGTAAATCATAAATTTCAATGTTCATTAGTTCATGAGCCTTTCTGCAATGTTCACATATGGTTGAGCAAAAGTGTCTGACTCTGAACTTGAATCCATCAGTGGGGCTTGCTGAGACCGAAGCCAGACGAAAAAAGGACCAACTGAAAATGAATCAGCAATGAAACCTCCAGTTTCCTTTCCTACGCTCAGAGATGTTTGGCCGTATAGCCCAATTGCCAATTTAGAGACTGGAAACCCAAAAGGAAAGGGACAACACAAAATGAAAATAAAGTCTGTTACAAGATGTAGGGCTCTGACCTCTAAGCAGACAAAATGCTCCGTAGTGCACACCGAACTAACTAAACAAAGAATGGACGCAGTTACCTCTGAGCCAAAGAGAGTGAGTCGCCAAGCTTCCCAACTGCAGTGGTGCTTTACTCCTGAACAAATTTCCTGTTGATTTTTGTAGCGTCAAAATATGTTCCAAGTCTGAAACTTTGCAAGGAGGCTTGGACAGCAGTATTCCAAAGAACCCATAAACCGTTTGTGGAAATTCCACTCGGGTCATGACTTATTAAAATAATTAATTATTTTAATGGAGACCCTAAGTTTAAACTTAGGGAAATGAAATAATTAAAGGGTATTAATAAGTCAGAGTGTGAATCTTCTAGAAAACAAAGATCAAGTCAAGTTTTAATCTTAGCCATTGATTAAACTTCTAATTTGGGCCGTTGATTCACCAACGAGAAGATTATAAAAGAAAGCTCGAGGGTCATTTGGAAGACAAGCCGGGCATACACTCAGTACCCGAAGGAGATCAATTCTGAAGTAAGAGAATTCAATCTCAATGGGAGAGTTGTAGGGCAGAGATTTGTAGAAGCAGAAGGAGGAGGGAGTCAGCAAGTGACTGAGGTCAGGGACAGATAGACGTAGTGGATCGTAGGAGGCAGCTCTGGGTTGCAGCGCAGTGAACCCACGCAGACCCTCAGCAGACTTACGCAGTCCAGTGTTGGGACTGTGTAGAGAAACACGCAGACAGGCACAGGAGATAGCAGAGGCTGATTAGCGTGTCAGAGATTTGTCGGGAGGAGCCGAGAAATTTGTCTCAGTTGTTTTAGATTTTATTTGCCAGTAGTTTTCCTTGTAAAGAAATCATTTGCTGAAGAATTTAGTAAAATCCTCATTTGTTGCACCGGTTTTCCTGCATTGGGTTTTTCTGGGGACAATTGTCCAAAAATAACTGTGTACATGTGATTGATTCTTGTGCTCATGTTCTTTACTGTTTACTTCTCTGCATATATATTTGTGAATGTTGCAGTAGTATTTATTTCGATATCTGCTAGAAGATTTCTGAAAATAACTTATTGAAATAATAAGTAGGAGGAATGAATCTGTCACTGCAACTGTATAGTTTTCAGATTGAAAATTTCACATTTCCTAGCGACAGAGGACCCAAGTAGTAGCCCGAATCTAATTAGAGAGCTTCCATATACCCTGACTGCACGCCATCCTTGTTAATAGAACTTCCCTTTTCCAAAAACTTAGAGGATGGCCAGGCCATAACCATCCCTGCTCACACAGAATGGGGAAAACAGAGCCAAATCTCCTCAATTTAATCTCTCTGCCATTGGATAGTCCCATGTGATTCTGCAAGCTCGCATCACGTAATTCAGGGTCCTGTGGTGCTATAAGTTTAAGAAGAGGGGTAAAATAGTAATTAATTTATAGTGAAGCTCCCTAGAGCTCCCAAAGCTCAAAGTCCAACTCAAGCGGGACCCTCATAAGAGGGTCTATCCACGATTCCAAGCTTCTCACGGAAGGTTAAGAATTTGACCTTCCCCAAGGGCTTCGTGAGAATATCTGCGACCTGCTCATCGGTCCCAATGTGATGGTGCCTTATGACGCCTCGCTGTACCATATCCCGGATAAAGTGGTACCTGATATCAATATGCTTGGAGCGGTCGTGGAACACGGGATTATCTGAAAGTCGAATCCCACTTTGGTTGTCGCAATGGATCACAGTGGTATCCCGCACATGCCCAAACAACTCACTTTAGAGCTTTCTCAACCAAACAACTTCACAACAGGCCATACTTGCTACAATGTATTTGGCCTTGGCGGTGCTCAAAGCAACTGATTTCTGCTTCCTGCTTATCCAAGATATCGAAGAAAAACCTAGAGTGAAGCAACATCCATATGTGATTTACAATCCACCACACTGCCTGCCCAGTCAGCATCGATATATCCATGGAGACTCACATTCTCGGTAGTGTATCTCAGTCCATGGTTGATTGTGCCTCGGAGATATCTCAAGAGATTCTTGGCAGCAATCCAATGAATGTGATGAGGCTCGACCATATATTGACTCAACGTGTTCACTGCAAAACATATGTCTATATGGGAGTTCACTAAGAACATCAGGGCCCCTACGAGTTGACAATACTTTGTAGGATTTCCCAAATCGGGCCCAACAACACTTGCACAAAACTTCTTAAAGTTGATTTCCATCGGAGTGGTCACAGACTTGCAGTTTACCATCCCAAATATTTCCAACAACTTGACAATATATTTTCCTTGAGAAAGGAAAATCTCACCTGGCTTTTGCTAGATCTCCAGGTGATGCAGGAGCTTTGGACGACACTTAATTAAAATTGAAATTCAAAGTTGCGGAAGGAGAGACGTGGACAACAATTTGAAAAGGGGGCTAATTTCCATGAAATTTGGTTAAAATGATAAATTTGTTATCTCAAAGGTGGAATCGATGTGGCATCTAGAAGATATGATTAGTTTTAAAAATCTGCCATGTAATTAAAATTTAAAATAGAGTGATCTCAGGGATTAGTTAAGCGGTTGTGGGAGGAAATCATGGATCTTAGATGATCCACTTGTTTTGTAATCTCTTTTAAATACAAAGTCTCTGTTGTATGAGAGAGCAACAACACAATGTAACCTTAGGGCGAATTTGTGATTCAGGCCATAGTGGCCTTAGCCTGTAATTTGAGCTCGATAATAATAGAATCTGTTTATTTTTATGTATCCAGGAATGTTCTGGACCATGTATTATCTGTGTGTTTATTTAATTTCAATCCTGTTAATTGATAGATTATGTGAATATGAGTGTTGAACGAAGTTCATAGTATGAACTTCGCTGTAAATCAAAGTATGGCAGAACATGAGTTTATTGAGACGTGATTCTATCAATATATAGCAGTGTGTAGGTGGAACGAACGGTGAGGATTTAATCACAGAAACTGGAGTGAAGATTGACGGTCCTGATCAATTCGCAAGTTAAATTGTGAAAATGCTGAAGTGGGATATTGCACATCGCTATCGACGATTTATATGATTATAGTTAAGTTATCGCAAGTTATATGAGTTAAGTTGCGATGTGATGAGGAGCCACGTGTCGGCCATAGGTTCCATCGCATATCGCATAGCGCATGCGAAATGGTATAACAGTTAACGGTGTAAACTTAAATGTGCGAAATGCCGAAGTGCAATAAGCCTTGGGTTGTGATGTTGCGATGCGATATTGTCATCGCAATTTCGCATCGGCATTGTTTTTATTTATTGGTTAAGTATTACGAGTTGTATGTTAAACCTTGCGAAATGCGATAAAGATAAATCCGCGAAGTGTCGATGAAGCCTAAAGTTGCAATAATGTGATCTGTTATTGCGCTAAGGAAAATTATGTGGGCCATAACCCATAGGTCCACGCGTATATTGAAAAAATATGCAGTTTTGTTGCATCAAAGTGGTATCAGAGCAGAAAAAGATTTTGCGTGCAAAGGAGGTACAAATATGTCGAAGATTGGTAAGCTTGTGGTCTTTATATTTTTGTGTAGCAGAGGAAGGTGAGAAGATTGCAACAACCTAAAGCCAGGATTGCTCATATGGTTCCAGAGGAGAGAACCAGAGAGATGCTGAAAGACTGAGCTTAGAGGAGAGAAGCTTAGTGAGGTATCGTGTAGCAAGGAGGAGACTTGTTACTACAGAGGTTTTGTTGCAACTCACGAATGCTGTTACTGAAAGATCACAAAGGCAATTCCACAGAGAATGTGGGTAGAATTGCTAAGAGAAAGAAAAGGACTTGGTACTGATAGCAAGTAGCAAACTTGTTACAGATATCAAGAAGTCATATGACCAGGAGGTCATACAATTTTTGTACCTCGGGAGTCTGATGCAGGAGCATCGAACCACCCTGAATTAAAATTGAAATTCAAAGCTGTGGAAGGAGAGACGTGGACAATGATTTGAAAAGGGGGCTAATTTCCATGAAATTTGGTTAAAATGATAAATTTGTTATCTCAAAGGTGGAATCGATGTGGCATCTAGAAGATATGATTAGTTTTAAAAATCTGCCATGTAATTAAAATAGGGTGATCTCAAGGATTAGTTAAGTGATTGTGGGAGGAAATCGTGGATCTTAGATGATCCACTTGTTTTGTAATCTCTTTTAAATACAAAGTCTCTGTTGTATGAGAGAGCAACAACACAATGTAACCTTAGGGCGAATTTGTGATTCAGGCCATAGTGGCCTTAGCCTGTAATTGGAGCTCGATAATAATAGAATCTGTTTTTTTTTATGTATCTAGGAATGTTCTGGACCATTTATTATTTGTGTGTTTATTTAATTTCAATCCTGTTAATTGATAGGTTATGTGAATATGAGTGGTGAACGAAGTTCCTATGAACTTCACTGTAAATCAAAGCATGGCACAACAAGAGTTTATTGAGACGCGATTCTCTCAATAGATAGCAGTGTGCAGGTGCAACGGACGGTGAGGATTTAGTCGTAGAAACTGGAGTGAAGATTGATGGTCCTGATCAATTCGCAAGTTAAATTGTGAAAACGTCGAAATGGGATATCACACATCGCTATCGGCGATTTATATGTTTATTGTTAAGTTATCACAAGTTATATGAGTTAAGTTGCAATGCGATGAGGAGCCACGTGTTGCCTATAGGTTCCATCGCATATCACATAGCGCATGCAATATGGTATAACAGTTAACGGTGTAAACTTAAATGTGCGAAATGCCGAAGTGCGATAAGCCTTGGGTTGTGATGTTGCGATGCGATATCGTCATCGCAATTTCACATCGACATTGTTTTTATTTATTGGTTAAGTATTATGAGTTTTATGTTAAACCTTGCAAAATGTGATAAAGATAAATCCGCGAAGTGCCAATGAAACCTAAAGTTGCAATAATGCGATCCGATGTTGCGCTAAGGAAAATTATGTGGGCCATAATCGATAGGGCAGCTCGTATATTGAAAAATTATGCAGATTTGCCGCATCAAAGTGGTATCAGAGCATAAAAAGATTCTGTGTGCAAAGGACGTACAAATATGTTGAAGATTGGTAAGTGTGTGGTCTTTATATTTTTGTGTAGCAGAGGAAGGTGAGAAGATTGCAATAGCCTAGAGCCAGGAGTGCTCATACGGTTCCAGAGGAGAGAACCAAAGAGATGCCGAAAGACTGAGCTCGAAGGAGAGAAGCTTAGTGAGGTATCGTGTTGCAAGGAGGATACTTGTTGCTGTAGAGGTTTTTTTGCAACTCACGAATGCTGTTACAAAAAGATCACAAAGGAAATTCCACAGAGAATGTGGGTGGAATTGCTAAGAGAAAGAAAAGGACTTGGTACTGATAGCAAGTAGCAGACTTGTTACAGAGATCAGGAAGGCATAACCAAGAGGTCATAAAATTTTTGTACCTCGAGAGTGTGATGCAGGAGCATCGAAGCACCCTTAATTTAAATTGAATTTCAAAGATGCGGAAGGAGATACGTGGACAACTATTTGAAAAGGGGGCTAATTTCCATGAAATTTGGTTAAAATGATAAATTTGTTATCTCAAAGGTGGAATCGATGTGGCATCTAGAAGATATGATTAGTTTTAAAAATCTGCCATGTAATTAAAATAGAGTGATCTCAGGGATTAGTTAAGCGATTGTGGGAGGAAATCGTGGATCTTAGATGATCTACTCGTTTTGTAATCTCTTTTAAATGTTATATGAGAGAGCGACAACACAATGTAACCTTAGGGCAAATTTTTGATTCAGGCCATAGTGGCCTGAGCTTGTAATTCGAGCTCGATAATAATAGAATCTGTTTATTTTCATGTATCTAGGAATGTTCTGGACCATGTATTATGTGTGTGTTTATTTAATTTCAATCCTGTTAATTGATAGGTTATGTGAATATGAGTGGTGAATGAAGTTCCTATGAACTTCGCTGTAAATCAAAGTATGGCAAAACATGAGTTTATTGAGATGCGATTCTATCAATAGATAGCAGTGTGCAGGTGGAATGGACGGTGAGGATTTAGTCGCAGAAACTGGAGTGAAGATTGATGGTTCCGATCAATTCGATTTGTATGTTTATTGTTATGTTATTGCAAGTTATATGTGTTAAGTTGCGATGCGATGAGGAGCCATGTGTCGGCCATATGTTCCATGGAATATTGCTTAGCGCATGCGATATGGTATGACAGTTGACGGTGGAGACCTAAACTTGCGAAATGCCGATTTGCGATGAGGCTAAACCTTGCAATATGCAATAATGTTTTCAGGCCGATTTGCAAAATGATATGTGTTGCGATCTGCCATGTATGTTATTTTTGCGATCTATGATATTGTTTGGGGTTGATGCTAAAGTTCTAAATTTGCGATATTGCGATTTGCCGTGCGTGCTTGGAAATTTATGTGGGCCCATAACCCACAGGTCTGCGTATTGAGGAAAAGATGCAGCTTTACTGCATCACCAGGCCTAGGAAGTAGTGCATCAGTCCTAGGTCCTTCATCTCGAACTCATAAGCAGCTCCCTCTTACATTGATGAATGAGAGGGTCTGCACCTGTCAAGAAGAGATCGTCCACATAGAGAACCAGAATGAGAGGCTTGTCATTATCAACCTTAAAGTAAAGTTTTGGATTGGCATCACTTCAAGTAAAGCCCAACTTCATGAAGTAGCTATTGATCCTCTCATACCAATCCCTGGGGGCTTGCTTCAACCCATAGAGGGCTTTCTTCAACCTGGATACGTGTGTATCTCTATCTCGAACTTCGAACCCCAAAGGTTGTTCCACATAGACCTCTTCCTTGATTGAGCCATGTATGAAGGCAGTCTTAACATCCATTTGATGTAGACTCCATCCTTGCTATGCAACAAGGGAAATAATCGAACATATGGTGGTGTAGCGAGCAACAGGTGCAAATAGTTCATCATAGTCTATAACTTTCTTCTGTGAGAAGCCTCAAACAACAAATATTGCCTTGAATTTTTCAGCACTTCTATCGGCTCCATGCTTGATCTTGTAGAGCCATTTTGAGGTGACAACAGATTTGTCCTTCCGGTCTAGGAACCACATCCCAGACATCATTCTCCATGATCGACTCATACTCTTCGTTCATAACATCCTTCCAAACTTGGTGCTTCATGGCTTCTTCAAATGTTCCAGGCTCAGATTGGACAATTTTGCTCATGGCTACTAAGTACCCTTCGTACGTATTCGGCTTCTTACTTTCATGGAATGTTCCTCTTGGAGAAATATGTCTCTTAGCATCTTCGAGAGTATCTCTAAGCCATGAGAATCTTCTTTTATTTGAATAAGTGGGCTCACTAGGATGTGGATCTATAGGATCCATCAGACCTTCAGCATCCGACATTTGTTCATCCTTCGGTTCTTCCTGCTTTCCTGCATTTTCTTTTGTCTTCCTTTGAAATAGGAAGATCTTAACCTTCCCGAGGGCAACATCTTCGTCGAAGGTGACATCATGACTTATCTCCACTTCTCTTTGACTAGGCACATAAATTCTATATGCCTTCGAGGTTTCATTGTAGTCCACAAACGTTCCCTTCTTTCCAAAATCATCCAATTTGCTCCTCTTTTCTTTCGGCACATGAAAATATACGGGACTTCCAAAAATTCTAAAATGAGAAACATCGGGTTTCTTACTAGTGAAGACTTATTTGGGAGTTTTGGAGTCCAATGCTTGATGTGGGCATCTATTTTGAACATACACAGCGGTGTTGCCAGCTTCTTCCCATAGGAACTTCGGAAGACCTTGGTCATGAAGCATGGCACGGGAAACTTCATGAATGGTTCGATTCTTCCTTTCGGCAACTCCATTTTGTTCGGGAGTATATGTAGTAGTTGTGGAAATTTTTGAATCTTTACACTTCATGCAGAAATTTATTACTGTTAATCTGGTAATGCTCCTCCTACTTAGACAAGTTATTAACTGAATAAATTCAAGTTAAAATCAAAGCAAAACACAGAACAGATCTCCACCAATTCAGATCTAGAACAAGTTCATGCACACATAGACAAAGTGACATAGTTATTTCTGGACAAAAAACCCAATGCGGGAAAACTAGTCTTTGTCTGCTGGAGGGTTTTATTATTAAGAATTTTTTGAATACAACAAGTTTGGGTTCCAGATCTGGAAAACCTGACAGAGAAATACTAGATCTATAGGTCACTGGCTGATCTAGGGCCAAAATAATGACTGATCCACACCCTCAAATGGGATTTATAGAACTCAGCCAAGATTAGGGCCTAGAAACCCCAACGCTGCCCCTGAAAGCCTCTGCGTTAGCCTCTGAAGCCCCTCTGACCCTCAACGCTGCTCCGGAAAGGTCTGCCTTAACCCAGACTGGGTGATGCTGGCCCTATGCTGCCCCTTAGGGTCTTTGCATAACCCTCCGAGGGTTTCCTGTTGAAAATCATGTTGTCCTTGGAGGGACTGCACTGTCCTTGTTGCTGTAGCTTCCCTTCTCTTCTGTGTTGTCCTTGAGCTGATCTCTGCCTCTTGTATATTCTAGACCCCGGGATCAGATCAACCACTTGGCCTAAGTTCCACTCTCTGCAGCTGAAACACTTTTGAGTATTCTTAGCAAACCCTGCCCTAGAATCTCAACTTAGTTTCAGTGCTCTGCTTCTGTGTGTCTTTACAAATGACCCCAAGCCTTTCCTTTATACTTTTCTCGTTGACAAATCAACAACCATGATCAGATCTTGAATCAATGGCTAAGATTAAAAGAAAGCTTGATCCGTGTGACTTAAGACAATTTCATCACATGTTTAATTAAATTCACTTTAATTATTTAAGTTCCCTAAGTTTTAACTTAGGAAATACATTAAAATAATTAATTAATTTAATATCTCCTAAACCAAATGAAATTTCCCAAATCAATTTCTAGGTTTTGTAGATCAAGTGTACTCTAGTCCCTCCTCAAAATTTGGGAGCTAGAGCACAACTGATGCTACCCCAAATACAAAAAATCTCAACAGTAGTAGTCTCCCTCTTAATGCCAGCTTTCCTGCAATAGTCATTGAACTCATTTGACTCATATTCAGTTCCATTATCGGTCCTCAAAATTTTGATCTTCTTCCCTGTTTGATTTTCAACCAAGGCCTTAAAGGCGCGGAACCATTTGAATACTTCGTCCTTTTTCTTCAAGAAGTATATCCAAGTCTTGCGGGAGAAGTCATCTATAAAAGTGACATAATATAAGCATCCTCTCAAGGATGTTATGGGCAACATACTAGATAGATTAGAATGAATCAATTGTAGAACATCACTAGTCTTGGAGTCACTTGAGGGGAATGGTCCCCTTGTATGCTTTACTTTGGCACAATCTTGACGTACACCTTCATGATCATCTTTGAAATCGGGCATACCTGTGACCACCTTCCTTGGTTCAGGAAGAGCTTTATAATGATGGTGTGCAAACCTCCGGTGCCATAGTTAGGATTGAAGAGTTGTGTTACATGTCATGGCTCCCAACGGACTTCCTCCAACCTGATAGAGTGTATCAACCCTGAAACCAAGGGTGAATGCTTCTTTGAAATTCCTCTTCCAAATGCCTTCCTTTCCATCAATGAATGCCACATTGAATCCTTTGTCTTCCATTGTCGAAATAGACACTAGATTCTTCTTCAAGTCAGGTACATACAACACATCTTGTAAACGAAGGATTTGACCTTGATTTAGATGAAGGGTCACAGTCCTTGTCCCTTTCACGGGATAGGTGGCATTGTCTCCAAGGATAATTTCCAAATTAGTATCCTTTTTAATCAATTAGAGAGGGCCTCTTTATATCCAGTGAAGTGCCTTGAGGAACCATTATCAATCAACCAGTTATCCAAGGTGTCGGGGGGAGATGCAGCAGAGAGGGCAGATATAAGAATATATTCATTTTTCTTGTTATCAACAACATTAGATTCCTCATACCTAGAGTTCCTTGACCTCTTGAAAGGTTGACCATTTCCATTTCCATTTCGAGCAAGGGGAGCCTTTCGCTTTCCTTTGTTGTTGAACACGTTGTTCCTTTGATTTTCCTTTCCCCTGAAGTTTTTGTTGTCATCATCTCAAGGTGAGTCCCTTTTATTGGGGCACTCTATCATAATGGCCAAACCTGTTACAATTGTAACATCTACCCTCCCTTCCTTTGGTTCTTGCTCTTCCTTGACCTTGATTTCTAGTACCAACATTCTTCTTCTTCTTTGCATGAGCGGTGAAGGCAGTTGGTTCACTTCCATTTCCATTTGAGGGTTTGTCTTCTCCATCATCCTTGTCTTCTCTTGAGTGCATCTTGTCAAGAATTCATCAAAATCAGAAATTATATTATTATTTAGAATAGTGGTATTGAATACATAGCATGCCCGGGGAAGACCTCCAAGAACAATGAGGGTGAGCTCTCCGTCAACTATGACCTCTCCAATTGGTAAGAGATCATTCTTGATTTCGGTGATCCTCATAAAGTGGGATTGGATGGACTCTCCCTTGTCCATCTTGATGTCCTTCAACTTGTTCTTCAAAAAGAGAATTTGATTAGCATTGCTAGCCCTGAACATGCCAACCAACTTATCATACATATCCTTAGATGTGCCCAACTCGGAGATATAAGCAACCAAGTGCTTGTGAATAGAATCCCTGATGATCTTCTTTGCCTTGATTTCCCCTTTCTTGTACTTTGTTTTAGTGTCAACTAGTGCATTTGATGGAGGCTCAGTGATCTTTCCTTGCACATAATCCCTAACATCTTGTTCCTCCAATGTCAGATCCAAGGACATTTTCCATGCATGATAATCAGACTTATCATTGATCTTGTCATCAGATTTGAAGTATGATGAGGAATGTTGAGATTTTGTGTATTTGGGATAGCATCAGTTGTGCTCTGGCTCCCAAACTTTGTGGAAGGACTAGAGTTCACCTGATCTACAAGACCCATAAATGGATTTGGGAAATTTCATCTGGTTTAGGAGATATTAAATTAATTAATTATTTTAATGTTTTTCCTAAGTTAAAACTTAGGAAAATAAAATAATTAAAGAGAATTTAATTAAACATGTGATAAAATTGTCTTAAGTCACACGGATCAAGATTTCTTTTAACCTTAGCCGTTGGTTCAAGATTTGATCATGGCCGTTGATTTGTCAACAAGAAAAGTATAAAGGAAAGGCTTGGGGTCATTTGTAAAGACACGCAGAGGCATAACACTGAAGCTAAGCTGAGATTCTAGGGCGGGGTTGCTAAGAATACTCAGAAGTGTTTCAGTTGTAGAGAGGGGAATTTAGACCAAGGGGATGATATGATCCCAGGGTCTAGAATACACAAGAGACAGAGAAGAGATCAGCTCAAGGATAGCGCAGAAGAAGGCAACAACAGCAGCAGGGATAACGCATTTTTCAGGAAACCCTTCAGGGGTTTCACAGAGACCCTTAGGGGCAGTGTAGTGGCTGCGTCACCTAGTCTGGGGTAACGCAGTCCCTTCCAGGAGTAGCGCTGAGGGTTTGGAGGCCATCCAAGGCTGACGCAGGGGCTTCAGAGGTTGACGCAGTGCATTTCATGGGTAGCGCTGGGGTTTCCAGGCCTGGATCTGATTGAGTTCTGTAAATCCCGTTTGAGGGTGTGGATCAATTAGTATTTTGGCCCTAGATCAGCCAGGAGCTGTAGATCTAGAGTTTTCTCTGTCGGGTTTTCCAGATCTGGAACCCATAAGTTGTGTATTCAGAAATATTCTTAATAATAGAACCCTCCAGCAGCCAGAGACTGGTTTTCCCACATTGGGTTTTTCCGAGGACAGTTTGTCCATAAATAACTGTGTCACTTTGTCAATGTGTGCATGTGCTTATTCTCGATCTGAATTGGTAGAGATCTGTTATGTGTTTTGCTTCGATGTTAACTTGAATTTATTCAGTTGATAACTTATCTAAGTAGGAGGAGCTTAATCGGATTAACAATAATAATTTCTGCATAAGAGTTAAGATTCAAAAATTTCTACAAGGAAGCCATTGACCCTTGTCCTTGTCTAATAAACTTTCAGTGATTGCTCTTCTCACTCTTGCTTGGGCTTTGTCTTCACCTCAACTGTGATTCCATGTTAATTTTTAGTTAACGATGGTATGTTCTATGCTTAGAGAAATTTACTTCAATATTTCTTATTAGCCGAGTTCAATTTCTTGTTTATCTATCACATTAACATTGACGGTAAATGCCGATAGAACTTAAACAAATAACCAGAAGACAAGCCAAGACAAGAGGACATAAAATTTTGGCAGATGCCAGTGAAAAACCCCAATGTGGGGAAAACCATTTGATCAAATCTTCTTATTATTCTTCAAATTCAGCAGAGAGAATGTACAATTTACAACAATTAACAGGATGCCCTAGCTAGCAAAGTCAACGCTGGTCCATCCAACAATATTTCTCCTCCAATGGATCTTGGTCAAACCTAGTCAAACTCAGACTCCAAGGACAATCAAAGTCAACCCAAAACAATCCTGAAATTCTCGGTCAAACCTGGTCAATGCATTGGTCAAACCTATGGTCAAATTCTGTGCTCAAAGCTACGGTCAACTCTGCAGTCAAATAGTCCAGATTTCCTCGGTTTTTGTGCCACCAACTATGGCCTAGGAAGATCGGATCTTAGCCCAAAAATCAAAGTCAGAAAGTCAAAGTTGACCCAATGTCAATGCTGCTGCAGAAGCCCTAAATATAATCGAAAATTATAGCTGCCCTTCACATGTGTGGATGAGAGAGAGAGCCTTCTTGAGGTTTTATGAAGCAATGAGAAAGAGAGAGAATGTGTGATGAGATGATGTCCAAATGGGGTTTGACTCTCTCCTTTTTATATCCATCAATGAGGGTTGGAGACACATCTTTTGGGGCTTGTGAGGCTACATTACAATTCTGGCCGACCTTGACAATTTGCACATGTCTGAGAGAATAAATTCAAAATCCAACTTTTGCTCATCCAAACAAGATGATCTTTAGATCAATCTTGCACCTCTCGGAAAGAGGAATCCAACATAAATATCATCTCCATCATATGAGCAGTCCAAAGTGGAGTTTGGCCCTAGTTTCCAAATTTAACAGACCTATGGCATATAAGAGATGAGAGCAAAAATACTGAAAATTAAATCTACTTAAATGAGAAGAAGCAATAATTAATTACACACATGCAAAGGATCCTCTCCTAGGAGAGAGAGGGGCGGGATACCAAGAGGATAATCCTCAAGCTGTTGATATGTGGTTGTCATTGATGTCAACCCAAGCAGCACCAGAAGATGCCCCGCTTTTGTCAACCAAAATGACATGACAATTCATGATGTCTTGAGTTCAGATCATTCTTGTTGGATTCTCCTCGTCGAGCTGTTTCTGGTGGTATGTGGCACACCATGAGAGCGTTCACTGTTTGGGAGTTATGCTTGTTTGAAGTCAAAGGACCCAATCTGTGGGTACAAACCCCAATTGGATGCTGATGTGGCACTCCATCATTGGCCATCTCATTATTCAAATCAAGGATGTAGGGTTTTTCATCAAAATCATGGACAAAATGATTCATGAAAGGTTTCAAAGATTAAATTTTTGAGGCAATAATCCATGAGGGGTTTTTGGTTTGAGTTAAAAATTAAAGCTTGATTCCTTGGGCTTCAAGCTTTCAAAACAATTCAAATTTTATGTTAAAATTTGGGTACCAGAGGATAAGTGGTTCCCTAAGGCTTTGATCTTTGGCCTAGCGAAAAGTGTCCAAATTTATTTGTACTTTTCTCCTAAAGTGACTTTATAAGTGGTAAAGTCAATCTAATTTTAAAGTGACTTTATAAGCGATAAAGTTACATTCTAATTTTAAAGTGACTTTATTAAAGTCAATGAAAAATTAGAAAATGAAAAAGTGACTATGGAAATAAAAGGCTAAGTGGGTCTTTATTTAAGTGGGTGAGTTTAAAAAATAGAAGTGAGAATTAAATGCACATTTATTCTCATCCCTAGATCTAAATGAATCTCAACCAATGGATTTTAGGGTTACCCAAAAGGTCATTTAGGGTAAAAGGAGAGGAGAAGAAGAAAAGATCAATTCAGTCTTTCATGAGCTATTAAGAGAAAGAGAAGAGAGAGAAAGGAGAAAATTTATGAGCAGTGAGAAGTTGAAGGAGAGCAACAAGGAGGTATTTCAACAAATTCGTACAACAACATTTATTGGCACGCATCCCAAGGCATAATTCGTACAACATGAGTTAGGCACGATTTCCAAGGAGGAAAGGCATAGAAATCGAGGAAGAGGGACAATAGATTCAACACAAATTTCAAGGTAGATTTTGGGCATGAAAACCGAGGAGAAGGATTGCTAAAATAACGACACCGATTTCGAGAAAAGGACAACATTCCACACAATTTTCGAGGCAAATTCTGGGCACAAATTTCGAGGAGGACTGCTATACAAATTCGTATAGTTTCGTACAACCTATTCTGGCATGATTTTTGAGGCAACCGTACAACATTTAGTGTTGTAAAATTTCTGATTTGACAGTTTACTGATTGGCACATTTTCCGAGGCAGAGTTCAAGCACAGAAATCGAGATAAGTTGTAATTTGTGGTTGATGGAATTTTTACTGTGTATTTCAGTTTCTCTGTAAAAGCATTTTCAGAAATAAAGAGCTCTCAAATTGGTTTTCCCTAAGAGTTGTAGGGGGTTTTTCCAGGGTCACATTGACCAAAAATCACTCTGTTATTTTCTGTGTGCGGCTGTCATATTTTACTGTGTTTTTATTTTGTGCATTTTCCAGCAGTTGTGAAATCTCCAAATTTGTGTTTTTAGAAATTTAAGTCATTTCCAGATTTTAGTATTTTATCATGCTTGGATTTAAAACTATATGCATGGAGTGATAAGGAAAATTGATAACTGGAGTGGGGGTTGAAATTTCTACATTTTATTATATTCCTCCCTCAAAAATAGGAATCGTTGCCTTCCTACGAAGCCCCTCTATAAACTATAAAAGGAGGCCTAGACCTCACCTCCAAGAGTATGGATATACAATGAACATCATCTGAAATATTCCTTTGAGATACATTTTCAGCCCCTGTGGAGATTTGAGCAAATTAGACGATAGGGCTTCTTTTGAGTGTTGATTTCAGATTTGTTGGGAAATTTATATTGCAGGTAGACCAAGTCTTTTGGATTATCAAGGTGTCGTTTGAAGGAGCATCTGTTGGCACTATGTTTTTAGGTCTCTGTTCAAGGAATACCACTTTCTTGGTCCTCATTCTGTGCCTACACAGTTTCTTAGCAGACTTGCGGATTCTAGACGCTGTTTAGCATCTACATCTGCGGATTGAAGGGTTTCATCTTTCCTTTTGGTGCAAGGGTTTGTTCTACAATCTCTTATTGGTTTGAATCTCTGTGCAAGACCTAGCCACAACCCTTAAGTACCATTTTAGACTCTCTATTGAGCAGGATATTTTGGGCTTGAAGCCTCTTCTCTGTGACTATGTATCAACAAATTAAGGGCATCATCAAGGCACTGCTTTATATGATTGATATAATGGTTGAATAGCAAAGTTTGTATACTCATCAAGCATTTCAAGAATGTTTTGGGACTCGGACCCATTGAAATACTCTTGCAATTACGCAACGATGTAGTATAATGTCTGTGGCCCATTCAGAAGTGCTACTGAAGTAATGGCATTACATTGGTAACATTCAATGTCTCATTCCTCGAAGGGTGCTAAAGTGCTCAAGAGAAATGCATTACTCTTGCAAATAATGCTTTATAGTCACATTTGGTTGCAGACATAATTGAAGGCTAATGTATTTATGACGAGAACTTGTTATCGATTTGACCTATTGAAGCTAACTCAAGTAAGCAGTCTGAACTTATTTAAGTAACAACATTTGTTCGAGTTGCTGTTAAGGTAGATTATTGAACAAGGTATGTTTTGGAGGTTTCTCTATTGAAACCCTACTCAAAGGACTGTACATTGTTTATTGGCTAATTTACTCAGCAAAAGTTACAATAGTGTTATTACTATTGCTTATCATTGATGCTATAAACATGGAAAGTTTTGGTAGAATAGAGGTGTAGCATATACATCGACAATCATCAAGTTTGATCTGACAGTGAAGACTACAATTGGCATCACTATCAGTGAGGGTTTCAGTTGAAGCAATTATGATATTGTATTGGAACTAATATCTTTTAGAAGTCCTATAGTAGCAGTGATATGCAAGAATTCATCATTTCATTGCAACAACATCAACAATTTCACCGTTTCATCTTCAACAATATAACATGCAGGGTTACATCAATGTTTTGTAGTAAAAGGTACACTTGTTCATTGATGTTATTTTGCTACAACAGTGTGGCTGGAAGGGTAATCTGGTTCGTGTATTGAATGGTTTTGCAGTAGGGTTTTTGGGATATTGAAGAGTTGTCATTGTACTCATTGTAATTGGGCCATTATCCTTGATACGAGAGCCATATTGATTTGAAGAAGTTTACTCCTTGTAAGTGGGTTATTGTCGTGGTATGTGAGCCCACATAGTCAATTTGATTTATTATCATTATCAGGGATGTTGGGTTGTGCTAGGTTGGTGATTGAAGTCACCTTCAAGTTGGAGCCTGAAAACACTTCAGGGTGGTAGGGTGGTGCTAGGGCGAGTTGGAGCTTGCTAGGGTGTTGGAGCATCCTTTCAGCGAACTTATGATAAAACCGGGGCGTTGGAGTGTCCTTCTAGTGAGAGTTGGAAAATTCAATGCTTTTCTAGATTATTAGGGAGTTGGGGCTTTCCTTTCAGTTGGAGTTGAAGCATTTTTGTTGTACTCACAAAATTATTAGAAAAGTGCTTGGTGGTTTTTTGTCTTGGAGGGGGTTTTCCACCTAAAAATTATTGTGTCTATTGTCTACTAATTTATGATTTGAATTGATGCTGAAGAATAATTAATGCTCCTAAAAAGATTAATAAGTTACTAATTGCTAAGAAATATTGATTCACCCCCTCTCAGTATTTCCAACATAGGCTCCCTCAAAGGAAACCTTTTTTTATTTTATTTAGGATGAAACCCTCAAATGGACTGAGGACTTTGATCTTTGAGGGGAGTTTACAAAGAGATCAATGAGCAATACTCCTCCTCAAATAAACCAAATGAAAATGAAAGAACAATTACAAATTCTCCTAGCAAGATACAAAAGAAGTCCCAAATGGGATACTTAGCTTTCCTCAAAGTGTGTAATTTCTTAACTCACGGATATTCAAGAGGAAACTCCTTGTAAATGGAAAGTGCGAGAAAATAAGTGGTTTGTAAGAGAAGTGATTGGACAAGAAGGATTCAACAATGTGTTCTTTGATCTTCAAACAATTCTCCTTCAAATGAAACCCTCCAATCCTCCTAGAAGTCTCCACAAGGCGAGAGAGAATGACAAGTTAAATTAATTATTTTTCACAAACGGTTATATACAAATATGTAACAAATGCATGCAACAAGAGAAGGAAGAAACTTCCTCTCTTGCGCAAGCTAAGGAAGGCTAGACTTTTCCACAAGCTCTCAAAAGCTAGATAAATTCAACTAAAGCGCATAATATAGATCAAAAGAGAGATTTGAATTTAAATTTATGATATTCGCAAGCTGAAGTAAATAAAACCCCCTTTATTCGATTTCTTTTGATAAGATCCTTGAAATAACTTAGTATGGTTCCCTTTTAATCTTGTCTTTGAGAGTGGGGTTGTTTATATGAAGAGTTATACGGATACCACGCTCAAACTCCTTCAACAAATCGTTAGATTTCTACACACTTTGAAAAAATGTTAGCACTCACAAGGGATTAAATTGTACAATGAAGGAGGAAGCTAGCGATTCAACCGAGAATCTTTTAGTTCTCCTCTTCCTAGATTATTTCTCTAATCCAAAAATTATGCAAGATAACTTACATACATCAATCCAAAAAAATGACAATGTGAACGCTAACACAATCTAGAATTTGTTGTTTTTTCCACGATCCTGGTGTCTGAGATAGAATCTTAAATCACTGATGCTACCAAACCAAAGATCACAACGAACTACTTTGCACAACGAAATATAAACAACAATAAATCTACTAGTGTACAAAATATGGACAACTTTTTACAAATTTTCAACCCATCTTCGTTATATTAATCCATAGAATACAACAGTGTAAGGCTCCCGTACAAGGGATAACGACCTTCATACATCCACTGGTACAAGAATAGAAAACTGGGGGTTGGTGTTAGTCCATCGATAACCAATCTACCCTCTACAAGATACTCTGACCATCTGGCTATTTCATGCTCTCTCAACTCCTCTCAGTCATACCCTGTACCTGCCCGGTCCTTCGACTCTCAATTTGCAACTCCCGCCTCTATCAATGCTCCAAGTCCATCTGGCCACAAAACCTTGACTATCAATATGCTCACTAGTTGTGCCTTAGTCCATCAAGGGCACAACACATCGAGACTCTTGTTGAGTTGCTCACAACTTCGTTTGCGAACAACTCACAACTGCCCACTGCTGCTCTTCAACTACTTAGGGACTTCAGCCTGCTATGGTCTTCCTGCGCTGCTCCAATGAAGACCAACATAGGGCACGGAGGGTTGCCACCTATCACTGCAAGATGTCCGTCTCCCATAATGAACATGGGTTAGGAGGATTGCCCATGATCTGTTGTAGAAGTTCTTCTCCACACACAAGTCTATGGCTGCTCAACTGCTCCTCTAGATAATCAAACATTGAGCTCAACTTCTGCCACTTTAGCAACTAGCTAGGTCCATGAAGATGGTGCACACCAGGCTCCAACTTGGGCATTATCACGCTGTCCTCCAGTAGACCATAAATGCCCAATCCAATGTCCACACTTGGCCCACTCTCACACTGCCCTCCAACAGACCACGAGTGACCGATGCTGATGTAGCATTTGCCTCCGGCTAGGGCATCTTCACACCTAGGAAACCCTCCAACAGACTTCTCAACATGTCCTCTCCTAGGACCCTCATCCTCTAGCATCCAATGATCAAATCAAGATGACATCTACATCTCCCTGTTGTTGCCACCTTGCCTTCGATTTCTTTGCATGCATAAGATTGGTTAGGGCACACAACAACCCTAAACCAGAACTCCAAAGCCACTGTTTCCTTTTCCAACCTTGTCCCTCTCCTTTGTTTCCTTTCTAGTCTTCTTCCAACAGGTCTTGGAAACCTGACAAAATCACCTAGCTGTGTACAACTTGCTACAATAACTTAGCGCTGCCTTAAGGCACAAGAAAACTGCTGTTTGGAGTGTCACCACCCTCTGTACACTTGTGCTGTTCTTGTAGATGAATGCGGCCTCTTGAGAGCCTCCTCCACATGGCCTCATAGCCCCCAACCCTTCTACAACCACCTGCTGTTTTCTACAACAGTCTGCGACTACTTGTAGCAGAGATCCCACACACAAACACACACAAAAAATACTCCAAAAACTTTACCTTTAACTGTGGCTAGGACTTGCAAGAAACTCGCACTCCATTTAAGGGATAAATTGCCCTAAATCATCCTCCTTGACTCCACGCAAGGTGCCTTAGAGCTCCGACTCTGCTACTTAGAAATCCACACTAGAAGAAGTATCCTCCCTCAAAACTCGAGCTCCGACGCTTGCGCCCTAGCTGCCTCCTTTTTTGTCTGATTTCAGAGCTCTTCCTTAGATTTTGATGCACTTGGATGTGTAGAAAATGAGGTCTAACTCACCTCTCTTTATACAAGTCTCTAGGGTAACGTCTAGCCCATCAAAGGGTCACCTCATGTCAACGCCGACTTGACTTCTCTAGACTATTTGCCCATACTTAACTTCAAAAATTCATATCTGTTCAAGCACAACTCGGAATGATATGATTTTCGATGCGTCAGATTCATCTCGACGTGCACTATCATCCTCATCCATCACATGTCGAAATCTCTCCATGGTTTTTTCCCCAACATCGATGAGTGCAAAACCCCAAGCTTGGGTTTCAAGCCACAAGGCCACTTATGGAGCTCCTTCCTCCAAACCCTTGATCCTCAAGGCTTGCAGTACCTCGCAAGCTACAAAAATCAACACTCCCTCTTAGCGAGGGAGGTACTTCCTGGACTAGGAAGTAACCATCATCATCCGGTGACAGTAGCCCATATGGCGTCCATCACTACAGCATACTCTGTAGAATGAACCCGACAATCTCGGTAGTGCCTCTGCCTCATCACATCTGAACCTGAAGATACCAAACCTCCATAGGGCTACTCCCTCTGAGGCTAGACTGTCTTCTGAGCCTACACGATCTCCACTGGCCCAGTCCTGCAAGCAATCATCCTCCTGGATCAAATACAACTCGTGCAAATCCATCCAATCTCGGATATGCAACATCACAATCCGATGAAGACTCTAGCCTACCAACCTATAGTTGATCACATGAAGCCATCTCGATTAGCCTGATCTCGTCCATACTAAAGAATCCCTCGAGCTATCCCAACCATCCATGGCAAGTCAAAGAAAGTCTATGATCAACAACTTGCCCTACAACAAACTGTTGTTCTCCAGGCTCACCACTAATCCACGAGAATTCCCAGCCAATCTCGCTGCCAAGCCAGTCAAGACCACATCTCCATGTCTTCAGCTGAACCCTCTGCTCCATGATCTTGACACTCACAACTCCCTTAGTTGCTTCGCTGTGCACAGTCTGATTCACTGTCTCTCAAAGTAGCTCAGACACTCTATGATACCATGTTGTTTTTTCCACGATCCTGGTGTCTAGGATAAAATGTTAAATTACTGACGCTACCAAACTAAAGATCACAACGAAACTACTTTGCACAACGCAATATAAACAACAATAAATCTACTAGTACACAAAATATGGACAACTTTTTACAAATTTTCAACCCAACTTTGTTATATTAATCAACATATAACACAGCAGTCGAGGGCTCCCGTACTAGGGATAATGGCCGTTATACATCTACTAGTACAAGAATACAAAACTGGGGCTTGGTGTCAGTCCATAGACAACCAATCTACCCTCTACAAGATACTCTAACCATCTGGCTGTCGCATGCTCTCTAAACTCCTCTCGGTTGTACCCTGTACCTGCTCGGTCCTTCGACTCCCAATCTGCAGCTCCTGCCTCTATCAATGCTCCCAGTCCATCTGGCCATTGAACCTCAGCTATAAATTTGCTCACTAGTTGCGCCTTAGTTCATCAAGGGCACAACACATTGAGACACTTGTTGAGTTGTTCACAAATCTGTTTGTGAACAACTCACAACTACCCACTGCTGCTCCTCAACTACTCAGGGACTTCAACCCACTATGGTCTTCCTGTGCTGCTCCAATGAAGACCAACATAGGGTACGAAGGGCTTCCACCTATCACTGCAAGATGTCCATCTCCCACAATGAACACGGGTTAGGAGGACTGTGTTGGGAAAAATACAGAGAGGGGGGGGGCAGTGAATCAGTGTTTTAAAACTCACTTAAACCTTTCAATTTCTTATTCATATTTTTGCATGCTACTGTTATTAAGTAAACTTGCGTATGTACGCGACTGTGATGAAGACAAATAGCGTATATCCAGTTAACTAACTTTTCAACTAATTCATCATTTGTTTAAATTGAGCCAATGCATAAATACTTATTTATACATTAATTAAAGAATAACTATGTGCAGTAAGAACAGAATAAACCATCACACATAAGCAACACATCATCACACATGAATACCAGGATTTTTAGGTGGAAACCCAATGTGGGAGAAAACCAATGCTGCTGTCGTCTTTGTCTTTATCTTTTATTATAAAGAAAACATCTTACAATCTTGTACTAGCGCAAACTCATACCAGTATGCAGGCACCCACCTGTAGAAAGCTACAACCTTCTCTCGTTCTCCAGTGCCCATTGGAAGGGAGCTCCAACCCACTGATCAGATTTACCAGCTAGCAATAGAAGGAAGCTTCGACTTCCTCACTGAAGGCTTCAACCCCCAACACCTGTGTGGACCACGTTTCATAATATTTCATACTGGATCCACCTGACTCAAAACATCAAACCTGTAGGCCACTTTTCATTAGATTTTCAGATTGGATCCACTACCATCATTTAAGCCCATTACAAAATAACAAAATTGAAACCAATCGTTGTAACAAATCACTCAATCACTGAATCAACTGAATCAACAAATCAATCACTAAATCTCAATTAACCATTGCAACCAATGTAACTATATCAATCTAAACCATAACAGATCATGTCAATGCACTGTCACTCATCAATATACCAAGCCATACATTGTAAACCATCACTGAAACAAACTGCTGCTATTGCAAACCTTGATCAACAACATGTCAGAATGTATACACAACTGTTATGAAGAATATCCACATATATACGCGCTTTCCCTTAAGCAGATCTACCTACATATCTCAAAAGACTGAACCCTGAATCTGAATCAATGCACTACTGAGACAGTCATTGAACCACTTACAGATCATCACATAGCAACATCATTACAGTTCAAAACTGTCACATACAGATTATCATGAAAGAGACATCATTGAAAAACAGTAGCAAACACAATAGAACAAATCAACCATTATCATCAATGCATACTACAAAACCCTAGCATATGTAAAGATACTCTGACCATTTGGCTGTCACATGCTCTCTCAGCTCCTCTTGATCGTACCTTGTACCTTCTCGGTCCTTCGGCTCCTAATCTGCAGTTCCTGCCTCTATCAATGCTCCAAGTCCATCTGGCCATTGAACCTCGACTATCAATCTGCTCACTAGTTGTGCCTTAGTCCATCAAGGTCACAACACATTGAGACTCCTGTTGAGTTGTGCACAACTCCATTTGTGAACAACTGACAACTGCCCATTGCTGCTCCTCAGCTACTTAGGGACTTGAGCCCACTTTGGTCTTCTTGCGCTGCGCCAATGAAGACCAACATAGGGCACGGAGGGCTGCCACCTATCATTGCAAGATGTCCATCTTCGACTATGAACACGGGCTAGAAGGATTTCCCATCATCTGCTGTAGAAGTCCTCCACATACAAGTCTAGGGCTACTCAATTGCTCCTTTGGCTGATCAAAACTTGAGCTCAACTTCTGTCACTTTAGCAACCACCTAGGTCCATGAAGATGGTGCACAACGGGCTCCAACTTCGGCGCTATCATGCTGTCCTCCAACAGAACATAAATGCCCAATCCAATGTCCACACTTGGCCCACTCTCACGCTGCCCTCCAACAAACCACGAGTGACCAATGTTGCTGTAGCATCTTCCCCTGGCTAGGGAATTCTCACACCTAGGAAACCCTCCTCTTGGCTGTCAATGAACTTCTAAATATGTTCTCTCCTAGTACCCTCAACCTCTAGCATCCAATGATCAAATCAAGATGACATCTGCAACTCCTTGCTGCAACCACCTTGCCTTCGATTTCTGTGCATGCATAAGACTAGTTAGGGCACACAATAGCCCTAAACCCCAGCTCCAAAACCATTGTTTCTTTGTCCAATCTTGTCCCTCTCCTTTGCTTCCTTTCTAGTCTTCTTCCAACACTATTGTAGATCTTGGAAACCTCACAAAACCACCCAACTGTGTACAACTTGCTACAACAACCTAGGGCTACCCCAAGGCATAAGAAAATTGTTGTTTGGAGTGCCAACACCCTCTATACACCTACTTTGTTCTTGGAGATGAATGCGGCCTCTTGAGAGCCTCCTCTTCGCAAGGCCTCACAACCCCTAACCCTTCTTCAATCACCCGTTGTTTGCTATAGCAGTCTGCGGCCACCTGTAGCAGAGATCCCACAAAAACACTCAAAAAATACTTCAAAAACTTTACTTTAACTGCAGCTAGGACCTGCAAGAAACTCACATTCCATTCAAGGGATAAACTACCTAAATCATCCTCCTTGCCTCCACGCAAGGTGCCTTAGAGCTGCGGCTTTGCTGCTCAGAAATTCGCACCTTCAGAAGTATCCTCCCTCAAAAATCGAGCCCCAACACTTGCGTCCTAGCTGCCTCCTTATTTGTCCGCTCTTCCTTAGATTTTGATGCACTTGGATGTGTAGCAAATGAGGTCTAACTCACCTCTTTTTATACAAGTCTCTAGGGCAACGTCTAGCCCATCAAAGGGTCACCTCATGTCAAGGCCGACTTGACTTCTCTAGACAATTTTCCCATACTTAACTTCAAAAATTCATATCTCTTCAACCACAACTCAGAATCGGATGATTTTGATGTGTCAGATTCGTCTCGACGTGCACTATCATCCTCATTCATCACATGTCGAAATCTTTCCATGATTTTGTCCCCAACATCGATGGGTGCAAAACCCCAAGCGTGGGTTTCAAGCCCACAAGGCCACTTGTGGAGCTCCTTCCTCCAAGCCCTCGATCCTCAAGGCTTGGAGTACCTCCCAGTCTACAAAAATCAACAAAATCCATGTAGAAAATGAAGCATAGAGTTTGAAGTAATATCACCTTGTAGTTATAGAAGGAGAACACCAACACAAGATTGAAGCCCAGAGTCTTTTATTATAGCATGAAAGAAGTGAATGCAAATTGCAGTAGAGTCTCCCCAAGCACAATAGCTTGTTCCAAGATTAATACAATAGATCCCATGGCTCATTTAAATAAGAGAATGGGAGAAAATCCCAATGTGAAACCCCAATGCCAAGTGGAGAATGGTGGAAATGTCAAGGGAAATTTGAATTCCAAGTGTAGAGGTTGAATTTGAGTTGTGGAAGGATTTTCCCTTTAATCCTGTGTGCCAAATTCGTTTCCTTTGTTATTGTGCCAAGTGTGGGGTGTTGTAGGTGCAGATGGTAACATATTCCCATGAAAAATCTTCATCCAAAACCCATGGAATGACACCACTGCAAGTCTTTCCCAAATCTACTCCTCAAAACTGCGTGTAAGTTGCTGTGTGTAGATGCCGAAGAATGGGCTTGCTTACAATTGGAGAACAAAGTAAAGTTTGGTGGAGACATATCTCCACATTAATCTCTTCAAATATTTCATCAATCTTCTATAGTGCGTTGATTCTCCCTCTTGGAAAAATCGAGCTGCCCAAAGGATGTGCGTACCCCAAATCTGGCCCACACCTTAATTTCCCATGTGCTTTAATTCTTTGGTGATGTGGGTGCCCACTCAATCTCCAACTTGTCACTTTAACTTGATTTTCCTTTTAATTTCCATGTCATTTGACATGTGGAATTTTTTTATTTTTCTCCACTTTTTTATTTTTTGGGTAATTTATTGCCGCATTTTCCCCTAGACTTAAGAAAAGTGGGTTTTTTGGGGGTAAAAGTGTTTTTTCACCCCTCAAATTGTGCGTTAGGATAAGTTGGGCCTCTGAGGATGAATTTCGAGTAGTCATACGCCCCAAATATTTCCCAGGACCGCTTATTTACATCATTACATAGAAATTAATTAAAAAACCCGTTTTGCGGGATTTTTTTAATTATTAAAAAATCCTATTTAGACCTAGTCAAATTTCGCAAAATTTCAGAGATGACCTAGCATGGTAATATACATTGACCCTAGATACTAAAATGGACTCGAGGCACGATCTTCAAGTTGTCACCCTGACTTTGGTGTATGTGGTGAGTGAAAAACCCTAAAAATTTATTTGCTGCTAAAGAGTGGGAATAATTAACCAAGTAGAAAAAAACACTCCATGGTGTACTCGCTTACTGATCAAGTCTCATCATCCTAGGTTTGTTACATGGCTTTATTCATCATGCTAGTGTCATGTTTACAATGTCCTCACAGGGTTGCAAAATTTGAGTACAAGATGAAGGAGAAGAGAGAAAGGGGCTTAGAAGGTTTGATGAAATCTGGAACTCTAAATGACCGGTAAGGTATTTGGAATGCTCTGAAATATTCACGAGCATGGAATCTTCAAGTCCAACTTTAGTAGTCAACAACAACAAATAATGATAAACTCACTATTGCAATTATTGACAAACAAATAATGATAAAATCACTATTGCAATTATTCACAAAATTAAATACTGGAACTGACAAAATAATGCACACACGCAAATTGGAGACTAATAATTTTGGACAATAGTCCTTGGAAAAACCCCAATGTGGGGAAAACCAGTGCAACATATGAGGGTTTTATTATTAATCTTCAACAATTTAAGAGTACAATGATCTGCTTGCCTGATGATGGCAAAGCTCCGACAAATAATAATCTCCACTGGAAAAATAGTGTGGAGATACAAAGTCTCCTCAACAAATCGAACTGGCCTCTCCCAAGAAACTCACACTCCTCCTGGCTATTTGCACAACCTACTAGAAATGCGCATTGTAGCTCTGAGAAATTTGTACAACCTTTGGAAATCACTTCCTGCAAGTCGTACTCCCTCCAACAACTCACTAGGCCCATTCGCTCTACCTCCGAGTGATAGGTTTGGCACTGGAAAACTGAAACAAGCTCCTCTGGGCAACTCACACTGCTAATTTCGGCCTCTCTGCAGATAAATTTGACCTCGCTTTCCTATCACTAAAACACTGGAAAATTTGTGGAAATCCTTTCCGGGATCCTCCTCCCAAATCTTTGCTAAACCCTTGCTATTAGTGTCTCCCTCTACTTCAACTGCGCCCTTGCTGAATCACTGCAACTGGGTAAGTCGAACTGCTCAAGTGTCTCTCCAACCCCGTCAACTTGCTCAAGTGTGTCTCTCCAACCTCGTCGATTTGCTCTTTATAATCTCTTGTTGAGCAACCAACAACCATGATCTAATCCCAATCGATGACTAAGATCATCTTGACTCCATCAAGTGACTTTTTCGAAAGTCTCTAGAGCAAAATCGATTTTCCTCAATTAATCTGATTTAATCAACTAGATTTCCTAGGTTAGACTTAGGAAATGTTTAATAATTGGTCAATTAATCTAATTGAGGTGTTTCTAAGGCATTTCTTGTGAATCCTTTTCTGGGTTATGGGGATAACATGTTCCTTAGCCTCATAAACATTATAGAGACTAGAACACCTGTCCGTTGCTACCAAAAACTAACAAAAAATGAAAAGTAGTACAAACAAAGGTTCCTCAAGCTCAAGCTTCCAACACTAGCTTGCAATGAGCAATGAGAGTACAATTTATAGAAATATGGGAGACAATCCCAAGATGAAGACCGATTACAAGTGTTGAAGAGGAGCTGATCCCAATGCTAGTCGAATTCTCCAAGTGGCTGCTAGACTTGCTGATAGGATACCTCTTGCTGGTAGTATAGATCTCTTAGGCAGGCCTGCGTATTTCCTGTGGATGGACAAGTGTGCAATGAAGGGGAGTAAACTCCCACACAACTTGTGGCTGATCTCCACATCAACTTAGCCATAATCCAAGTGCATAAACAACTGTCCCTTTGTCTACCGCGTGTGGCTTCCAAATAGGCCTACGTGGGCTCTCCTTAGGTGCTGCATATAAGCTGTAATGGACATGTGTGGATGGAAGGGGAGTGAGCTGGGAGTGAACTCCCCCTTTTGGCACATCACAAGAGGAGAAACTCGACCCCACAAAATGGAGGAACTTGATCTCCCTCAATTGGGTTACTAGCTAGCAGTTAAATCATGATTGTGACAACCAATAGATTCCTTAACTCGTGGGCCTACTAGCCTCTAAATTAGCATTTGAACTTACACTTGATTGCCTTGTCACTTGACTTCAGTGCTTCAGTCACGTAGTCAACCCAAAACATGTCTCTGGGCTGTCCCTAGTTATTTAATTTTGCATTTTTCTTGTCATTTTTACACCTTTATGAGAAAAGTGGGTTTTCATGAGGAAATATTTATTTTTTGGACCCCAAAGTGGGTTCTAGGATAATGTTGGTACTCTGAGTATGAATTTTGAGTATTACATGGCATCAACATTTCCTATCACTGCTTTTTGACTTATTACATACACAATTATTGAAAAAATCTCGTTTTGCAGGAAATTTTTAATTATTTAAAAATTAATGGATTGTAGATTTCTGTGGTGTAGATTTTCAGAATCAGAGCTCGGAATCTCCACAGTTTTCATTTTTTAGTCCTAAAAATACCTATTGCAATTCCGTAAGACTCTGGATATGACCTAGCATGATAATATTCATTGACCCTAGAATAAAAAACACACTTAAGACCCAACTATTAAGACACACTCTAGCTGTGGAGGTTATGAGTGAAAAAACTTAACTAAATATTTATCGTTGAAAAGCAGAAATAATTATTCAAGTGAACAGAACACTCTAGAGTGAAGTCCTTAGTAACAAAGTGCTAAGGGTCTAAGTCTATGACATAAGTTCATCATGCTAGTGTCATTTATTACAATTTCCCGTGGGGGTACGAATTTTGCATAGAAGAGAGAAAGTAGAGAGAGAAAAGGGGCAAAATGCCCTGCTGTACTTCTGATCTTCAAAAAATTGATAGGTGCTTGTCCATTGGGCAATGGGGTGTTTGTTTCTTGCCATGTACACATGAGCAAGTAATAGGATCAATTGAAGTTATCCCCGACAGTAGTGCAAAAAATGTTAGCCGTCGATGGGAACAATTCACATCTTGAAATATATCTTTGAAATGTTGTTGAAATGTCAGATTATTTGACCTTATCCCTAGCAACGATGCCAAAAAATGTTACCACCCAAACTAGTAGGCTTGATAAGATCCTTGTAAGTTGCTAAGATGGAACACATTGGACAAGTGGTCACTATCACGTCAGCCCAACTTCTACTTGAATGGCTATGGGAGGATTCCCTATATGAGATGATTCACCCAACAATTAATTGACTAGTGCCTTGAATGAGGTATTGGATGAATAGAGGAGTTAATGTTGAATTTTGTAGCTATGGTCGACCTTCATAATTAGCCCTTGAAATATATAATAAAATTGTAAGACATGTTCTTCATGTCATTTTATTGTTAGCCCTCAAAATGATTAATATAAGACATGTTCTTCATGTCAGTTTAAAAGGAGAAAATTTTGAATTTTGAAGTTTTGGCACCAAACTTCTCAAGTCAGCCCCAGTGAAGAGACACCCATCCAAGTTAGGAACAACACTATAAATAAGACATTCAACCTCCTCCACAAGACACACTTCGATCTCACACAAGACAAGATATATTCTGGGCATCCAAGCGAAGAAGAAGAAGGATGAATTCATCTCTAGCATTTCTCTCTCTCTTTGACTTCGCTCGTGTGACTTTCTGGTGATATTCAACGTAACAGGTTGAACTTCTGGGCTGCAGGGCCAAGTTTCTGGATAGATTCTGGGAGGCTGAATTTCGGCCTATGAAGATCAAAGAGGGCAGAGTTTGTTGGGGAAAAGATTGACTTGACAAGAGGGTTGTTTGACCAGGTTTGGCCATAGCATTATTGGTCAGTTTGACCATCATATTGACTAGTAGAATTAGGTGCATCTCTTGTTGAATTAAAGAATTTCTCTAAGGAAAATTTTGTTGGGTTTTTCCCCCAAGTGGGTTTTCCTTAAATAAATGTAATATCCCCAAAGGGAAATAACCCTAAGGACAAATGTAAAATGCACTAATACAGATATAAGCTGAACCAGATCACTGAATCATGACACATGTAACACCAAAATCCGAGCCATTTTATTAATCAGAAAGTACATAGAGAGGAGTACAATAAATCAGAGTAAGTGCACCTATCCCTGCCCTAGGCAGGTGGAGACCCTCTCAACAGAAAAGTGGCTGCAACAAGGACAGCGTCCTGGATGCTCTGCAAGCTAAAGATGAACTGCGCTGGGGCTGAAGTCTGCAAACCCTCTCAAATGGAAAACGCTGTCTCTGCCAGTGACAGCGCAGAAACAGATAAAGCACCAAGCCCTCAACTCTCCAGACAGATGAAGCTGCTACAGGATCCTGGAAAACGCTGTTAAGCACTCCTCACAATGATCTGCTCCTCAGATCTGCGTCCCACCTGATGGATCTGAAGCCTCCTATCACAACTGCGTCCTCCCTTTCCTGATCTGCGTCCTCCAAAACCCAATCTGCTGCCAAACCCTCAGATCTATACTAGATCTGGAACTATCTCCTCAGATCTACAGCCTCTAGGGCTAGATCTGGTGTTTCCCCTTCAGATCTGGACTAGATCTGTCAATATCTCCTCAGATCTGTCACTCCTCAAGCTGGATCTACTGCAAAACCCTCAGATCTGCAACATACAAGGCTAGATCTGCAACATACATGACTAGATCTGTAAGATCTATCCTTCACCAAGCTAGATCTGGCAAGAAACCTTCAGATCTGCAATATACAAGGCTAGATCTGCAACATACAGGACTAGATCTGTAAGATCTATCCTTTACCAAGCTAGATCTGACAAGAAACCTTCAGATCTGCAACCCTCACCTCCAAGAATGGACAGCGTCCTTCTGCCCCTCAAACAGCGTTTTCTCTGCCGGCCTGGAACTGCGTCCTCTTGGACAGCGTCCTACCTCTCCTGCAAGGGACAGCGTCCTCTCTTCAGATAAAACAGCGTCCTTCTCTTCAAAGATTCAGCGTCCTCCCTTCTCTTGCTCTGCGCAGCCACAAGAGGGCTTTTCTTCCTCCTCGGATGTGCTTCAGAAATGCTGCTGCTTTGCTACTGAAAAACCTTACTAGGGCGGGCACTCGAAGTCCCCCGAAGCTAAGGGTGAAACCAGAAAAACCTTACCAGGGCAGGCACTCGAAGTCCCCCGAGGCTAAGGGTGAGATCTCCGACCGGAGACACTCGTGCACTAAGCAGTGCTGCAGACCGACTATACAACCGGCGTGCTGAAGCAGACAAAGTCTAGCTATCAATAAGAATATCAAAATCATGGATGATCAAATGAGGTGAGAGCCTCTCCTTTTATAGCACCAATCTCCTCCAAACTCACTCACCCTGGATCTGCGCAGTTTACCTTGGGTTAACTTTATGTCTCCTCCATCACCCACGTGGACCCCCAAGGCCCCCTCTCTAAGTTACAACGTCAAGCTACTAGGAAAAAGAACACTTTATTATAAAGTGAGGTGGCTAAAGTGAGGTGCCCCCTCTTATTTCTCACTTTATTTATTATTCCTATCTAAAGCAGCAAAATAACACAAAAATGCAATATTCCAATTAGCAAAAGCTAATTGGGAATATTAAGCAAAGAATCTTAAAGTTCTCATTGTGCATTGTGATCTTTACTATCCTTGTGTATTTATGGTTGAATTTCTGAAGTGTAATTGCTTAATGATAAATTGAAAGTGCTAAAAGAAAGTCTACATCATTAGAAGTAATTATCAGATTTCAGAAATTAGTGCTTGTATTTATTGCTCTTCAAAAATTAATATGGTATCTAAGCTTTGGTGAAGGAAAGGACAATGAGATCACTTTCGAAGAGCTTTGGTAAAGGAAAGAGCTTGTGAAGAGACCTACATCTACAATTTGATTGT
This sequence comes from Pinus albicaulis, assembly GCA_034641835.2. NCBI lineage: Eukaryota > Viridiplantae > Streptophyta > Pinopsida > Pinales > Pinaceae > Pinus > Pinus albicaulis. The sequence goes on along the minus strand of CM076570.1, from coordinate 885,925,510 downwards.
TTGTCTATATACATGGGTTCCTCTACAAAGTTAGAGAACAAGCTTGATGAAGCTACAAATTTCAGGGCTTGGAAAGCAGGGATTGATCTCATCCTTGCAAAGATTGATGACTTGGATATTGTGAAAGGCAAGGTTGCTAAACCTTCAGATGATGAAGGGAAAGCCAAATATGAGAAGGAAGACATCACAGTTAGAAGTATCACTGTAGATTCTGTCAGAGATCATTTGATTCCATATGTCGCAAATCTTGACTCGTCAAAGAAGATGTATGATACTCTAGTTGGAGTATATACCATCAACCACATTGGTCAAGCAATGAGTTTGAAGAATGAGCTTCGTGATGTCAAAATGTCAAGAAATGATGTCGTGGCCTCATATTTCACGAGGATCTCTCAATTAGGATATCAACTTCAAGCAATTGATGAAATCATTTTTAATAGAGAACTTGTTACTACAACAATTAATGGTTTGCTTGATTCATTGGATTCGTTTGCATCTAGTATCTGTGGCAGGAAGGGGATTCCAAGTTTTGAAGAACTATGGATCTCATGTACTTAAGAAGAATCTAGACTCATATCAAAAGGAAAGATTCAAAGGTCTGAAGAAGGCGACTCTCAAGCATTTGCAGCACACTTCAAGAAGGTTGGAGGAAGAAAGAAGTTTGGCTTCCAAAGAAGAAATGAAGATAGACGATGTGAAGGTAGAAGGCCTGCTCCTCAAGGGAAGAATAATATGTCAAAGGCTCAATGCTATAATTGTCACAAATTTGGTCATTATAGAAGCCATTGTCCTGAAAGATCGAATGATAGAAAGGGAAAGGGAAAGCAACATGCTAGCACAACAAAACGTTGATGAACATCCAAAGAAACTCAAGAATGAAGATTCAGGTGAGAAAGATTTCTTCTATTTTTCTGCTCCTACAGGTTCTGTTGCAGATAGTGATGAATTGTGGTTGGAACTTGGTAGATAGTGGTGCCTCAAGGCACATGATAGGAGATCATGACTATCTCACAATTCTAATGGCAAATAAGTTATCTCAAAAGGTAGAGCTTGGAGATAACAACAATTGTGCAGTCAAAGGCGCTGGGAAATCTTCCATTGAGCTGGAATCAAGTGAAAACGTTCATCTTAGCAACATACTGTATGTACCAGGTTTGAAAAGGAATTTGGTTTCTATTTCATGTTTGGAAGATAAAGGAGATAGAGAAGCATTTGTTGATGGTAAAGCCCTTGTATGGCTCAAGGGCCCAAGTATAAACTTTGCAAGAGTAATTGGAGTTTGTGAAGGAAGGTTATATAGACTCTTGAAACAACCAGCTCAAGCATTAGTACATGATGATATCAATCCATGTGAACTATGGCATATGCGATATGCTCACCTTCACTCTAGAGCTTTACCAACGTCCAAAATTGCAGATGGAACATGGAGTATGTAAAGGTTATGCACTTGGGAAGAATATAAAGAAGCCTTTTCCAAGCAGTGAAAGTAGGTCTAAGGAAATCTTGGATCTAGTTCATTCTGATGTATTTGGTCCAATGCCAGTAAAATCTCTTGGAAGCTCTCTATACTATGTAACTTTTATTCATGAATTTGTGAAAAATCAATAAAAATATTGCTTATTGCAATCGACCGGTAATTATCCAATGTATTTAATTCTAAGCAAAATTATTATATTGCAAATACTGAATAAAAACACGATTTCAATATTCACCAAAAAATAAACTACGAAAACTTTGAGAAAACCAATCACAAAATGGACACAATATTTTTGTCCCTGGGAAAACCTCGAAGGGAAAACTGTGGAAATTTCTGAATCTTTATACTTTATGCATAAATTATTTACTGTTAATCTGGTTATGCTCCTCCTACTTAGACAAGTTATTAACAGAATAAAATTCAAGTTAAAATCGAAGCAAAACACATAACAGATCTCCACCTATACAGATCTAGAACAAGTTCATGCACACATAGACAAAGTGACACAGTTATTTCTAGACAATTAGTCCTTGGAAAAACCCAATGCGGGAAAACCGGTCTTTTGGCTGCTGGAGGGTTTTATTATTAAGAATTTTCTGAATACAAGAAGCCTGGGTTCCAGATCTGGAAAACCCGACAGAGAAATAATAGATTTACAACTCACTAGCTGATCTAGGGCCAAAATAATGACTGATCCACACCCTCAAACGGGATTTACAAAACTCAGCCAAAATTAGGACCTAGAAACCCCAACGTTGTCCCTGAAGCCTCTGCGTCAGACTCTGAAGCCCCTCCGATCCTCAGCGCTGCTCCGGAAAGGGATGCGTTACCCCAGAGTGGGTGACGCAGTTCCTACGCTGCCCCTTAGGGTCTCTGCGTAAACCCTGAGGGTTTCCTGCAGCAAATCACATTGTCCTTGAGGGACTGCGCAGCACCTGCATAGCACAAGTGCTGCCCTTCCTGTTGCCTCTCTCCTGCTTCTCTACGCTGCCTCTCTGAGCTGATCTCTGCCTCTTGCTGATTCTAGACCCCGGGATTAGATCATCCCCTTGGCCTAAATGTCCCTCTCTGCAGCTGAAACACTTCTGGGATTTCTTCGCAAACCCGCCCTAGAATCTCAGCTTAGCTTCAGTGCTCTGCCTCTGTGTGTCTTTACAAACGACCCCAAGCCTTTCCTTTATACTTTTCTCATTGGAAAACCAATGGCTATGATCAAATCTTGAATCAATGGCTAAGATTAAAAGAAAGTTTGATCTGTGTGACTTAAGACAATTTCATCACATGTTTAATTAAATTCACTTTAATTATTTAAGTGCTCTAAGTTTTAACTTAGTAAATACATTAAAATAATTAATTAATTTAATATCTCCTAAACCAGATGAAATTTCCCAAATCAATTTCTGGGTCTTGTAGATCAAGTGCACTCTAGTCCCTCCACAAAATTTGGGAGCTAGAGCACAACTGATGCTACCCCAAATACATAAAATCTCAACACTCCCTTTTAGCATCAAGGGCGTGCTCTAGCAATACATCACACTAAGCATTACATGATTTTGGGCACTGGTTCTGTGCTGCTGATGCTTGGCCTGCTGCCACTCAACTTTGCACTGCTGCTGCCATTCTGTACTGCTGCCCATGACACTGCCACTGCCGCTACAACCTTTGTACTGCAGTTCCCTCTCAATTTGCTGCATCTGTGCTACTCATAGCACTTCCACTGCTGATCTGCTGCATTGCAACTTCAGTTGTTCAGAGAAACAACTGAATCATCTGCCCAATCTTTGACAGACAAGTTAGATGGGCTGCATCCTCATCACTGAAGCTCCATAGGCCACAGATCTGTGCTGGCATCTGAAGGATGATGCACAACTACAGCTCTGCACTGCGTAAGTAGACGACCTCTGCACTATTGAAATCACATCAACCCCTTGTGCTGAAATCTCTCACACTGCTGCTGCACTGCGCTGTCCCTCTGAAGCCTTTTGCGTTGTTGTAGCTTTGCATTGCGTAAGCAGCTCTGCTCTGCGATGCCGAAGTCACATCAGCCTCTGTGTTGTTGCCGCTTCTACGTTGCTGCTGCTCTCTTGCTTCTTTGCGCTGCTCATCCTAGTCTTCAAATATGCCTCTGCTTCATCTGTGATCTATGCACCCACTGCTCCTCTTGTCCTGCTACTGTCTTAAGGCTGCCGTAGCTCGCATGTGATCCAAGAGATGAGCTGCTCAAGGATCCCGCCCTAGACTATGTAGCTCCTCTACATATCCATGTCACCCCACTTTCGTGGTTCATGAGCACTCATGGCTGCATCATCCTCTGACCCATCAACTGCCACAACTGCTTTGGAAGAAGAGGCTTCCTTGTCCTTTTTCTTTTGAGGATAATTGTTGGAAAAATGTCCCATTTCACCACACTGGAAGCACTTGATCTTTGAGAGATCCTTCTTCTTCTTTGGTTGCTTCTTCGATGCCAAGGCTGCATCTTCCTCATCTTCCTTCTTCACTTTGCTCGATCCAGAGCTATACTACTTCTTGGTAAATCTGCGAAGTTCTTCTTGATGCGGAATCGACCATAAGATGTCCCAATCTGGGAGGTCCGCTCTGCCTAAGATACTTTGGACAAAGGTTTCCCACTCATCCATGACTGCATTGAGGGTAGTCCTAACCATCACATCGTCTTCCACCGTAGCACTAGTTGTAGTCAACTGATCTCTGATCAACTACAGTCTGAAGAGTAAATGCTCCATGTCTTCTCCCTTGGCCATCATGAATGACCTCATCTGTGTCTCCAACAACATCTTCCTTTGGACAGATTTTCCCTCAAATAGGGAGATCAAGGCCTTCCACATCTCATTAGCTGTCGTCTTCTCAGCTAAGTGTGGTACAATATGGTCCTTGATTCTATCCATAATCAACCGCTTGGCATGCCCATCAACCTCCTTATGCTTCTGAAGGAGATCTGGATTTGTTGGTGTGGCTAGAGTTTGCTCTGCATGGTCTCTAAGATTGTATGCCTCAAGGACTATCAGGATCCTTGCCTTCCAAGCTGAAAAGTTTGAGAGGCCATCTAGCCTGTCCTAATCATGCGGTCCATGAGGAGCCATCTACTCAGAATGTGCCGGAATTTCCTTTTCTCTTTGCTAGAGAAATGGATCTAAGGCCCTTGGTGAAACAAGCACCATCTGCTCACCCCGACAACTGATTTCCCTCCTTGGAAATCTGCCAAATCAACTATGATTCAGCTCCCTTTGATCCTCTGATCAAACTACAAGTTTCTTTGGCTAGAAATTCTCTGAGAAGCTGATCTCCTCTCGCTCTTTGTCACTTTTGCTAAGGCTAAAAATCTGAAACCTTCAAAAATTTAAACCCACCAGCACCTTCTGAATTTCTGCAGCTTTTCTTCAGTCTTTTCTGGATCTGACAGATTCAAATTTGCATCACACTGGCAGGCTTCAGACTAGTCCAACGCTGTTTCTGAGTTGCCGCTGCGCAGTAATTGCGTGGGCTTGCTAGGAGACAGCGTTAGACAACATCACCCTTCCCTCTGCGTGAACCTACCTCTGAAAACTGCGCTGTCCCTTCAGATCTACGTTTCTAATGCTTTTCCAGCTACTTCTTGCAACTAGAATCTTCAGATTCTTGCTGGTGACCCTCCTAGATCTGCAATTGCTTTGATACCATGTGGAAATTTCGAATCTTTATACTTTATGCAGAAATTATTTACTGTTAATCTGGTTATGCTCCTCCTACTTAGACAAGTTATTAACTGAATAAAGTTAAAGTTAAAATCGAAGCAAAACACATAACAGATCTCCAACAATCCAGATCTAGAACAAGTTCAGGCACACAGAGACAAAGTGACAATTATTTTTGGACAATTAGTTCCCGAAAAAACCCAATGCGGGAAAACCGGTCTTCTGGCCGCTTGAGGGTTTTATTATTAAGAATTTTTCTGAATACAACAAGCCTGGGTTCCGGATCTGGAAAAACCGACAGAGAAATAATAGATCTACAACTCACTCGCTGATCTAGGGCCAAAATAATGACTGATCCACACCCTCAAACATGATTTACAGAACTCAACCAAAATTAGGACCTAGAAACCGTAGCGCTGTCCGTGAAGCCTCTGCGTAAGCCTCTGAAGCCCTTCTGACCCTCAGCGCTGCTCCGGAAAGGGCTGCGTTACCCCCGACTGGGTGACGTAGTCCCTACGTTGCCCGTTAGGGTCTCTCCGTAAACCCTGAGGGTTTCCTGCAGCCAATCACGCTGTCCTTGAGGGACTGCGCAACACCTGCTTAGCACAAGTGTTACCCTTCTTGCTTCTCTGCGCTGCCTCTCTGAGCTGATCTTTGCCTCTTGCTGATTCTAGACCCTTGGATCAGATCATCCCCTTGGCCTAAATTCCCCTTTCTGCTGCTGAAACACTTCTGAGATTTCTTAGCAAACCCGCCCTAGAATCTCAGCTTAGCTTCAGTGCACTACCTCTGTGTGTCTTTACAAATGACCCCAAGCCTTTCCTTTATAATTTTCTCGTTGGAAAACCAACAGCCATGATCAAATCTTGAATCAATGGCTAAGATTAAAAGAAAGCTTGATTCGTGTGACTTAAGATAATTTCATCACATGTTTAATTAAATTCACTTTAATTATTTAAGTTTCCTAAGTTTTAACTTAGGAAATACATTAAAATAATTAATTAATTTAATATCTCCTAAACCAAATGAAATTTCCTAGATCAATTTCTGGGTCTTGTAGATCAAGTGTACTCTAGTCCCTCCACAAAATTTGGGAGCTAGAGCACGACTGATGCTACCTCAAATACACAAAATCTCAACAAAACCTAGTTCTTCAGATCCGAGGGTTTTATTAATCTTCAACAAATTATGCAATTGATAAATATTACAATACTGCTTGCCAAACCTTGGCGAACTCTGGGAAAATATTCTTTACCTCCACAAGTCGATCTGACCACTGGAAGGCTTACAACCTCCCTGCAGCCTGACATGACCTTTCCTGCAATTCGCACTGTGAATTCCCACAATTCGCCTTACTTGCAATTCACACTGTGAATTCTCACAATTCACCTTTCCTCCAATTCACACCGTGAATTCCCGCAATCTGCCTTTCCTGCATTCGCATTGATTTCCTACAATTCGCTTTGCAACTAGAAATCTCGATATGCTAAACTGGAAACTCATATGACCTCTCTTGGAAATCTCGTAGGGCCTCTCTATCTGCAGAATAACTCTGGGAGAATTCCTCATACGAATCTCAAAAACTGGAAGAATACTGATGAAATAAAACTCAAGAAATATTTATTGCTTCAACTACAGCTGAAACCCTCGCTAGTGTCAAATGCCACGCTATCACTGCGCCTTCTTCACTGCAATGAGTGATCTCCCAGACTGGCCATTGATTTCCTTTATAATCTCTCGTTGAGAAATCAACGACCAAGATCTAGATCTGAAATGATCCAATCGATGGCTAAGGTCACTTAGAAAATTTACTAGAAGTCTCTAGAGGAAGATCGACCATGTCTTAATTATTACTAATTAATTAATATATTTCCCTAAGTCAAAACTTAGGGAAATTAATTAAAACTGATTAATTAATTTTATTAGGACATTTCTATTCAAAAGAATAACGTGGGCTTGGAGATATTTTATGCTCTTGTGTTCCTAGTCTCATTGACGCCACTTGAGGCTAGAACACCTAGCCGAGCTACATCAACCAACACTCCCTCTTAGCGAGGAAGGTGTTCTACGTTGTACACCATCATGCTCTGTGCTCACATCTGGAACACCTGTTTCGTTGAGTAACCCATGATTCATTTCACTCTGCCATAGCTCCCGTGGACTGCTACTACAAGCAATGAGTGCAAACTCATACTCTATCCACCTAGAAATCTCATCTGGGATTGCCATTGTTTGCTTCTCACTCTTCTTGTCACCTTTCTTCTTACTAGGCCATCGATCTTTGTTGATTGTTCAACCAATAATTAGAACTTGATTACACAATTACCTATAACGAAACTTCAACCTCCACTTGCAAAAGTCAATGTTGATGGATTCAAACCAATATGCATCACTTTTGAACTCAGATATTCATCACTTTTGAACTCAAAACTAGAACGCAAAACTTGTGTTATTACTTGCATGAGTTTGTTGTAATTCTTCTCCATGGTGTGTATATTTATATATGCATTTGGTGGATCGAAGCTTATGGAGCTAACCATGGGTCACACCACTAATCTAGGAGTTTCCACCTTAATATTTTCACAAAGTCGACCATGTGACTATGACCTTGACTTTTGCCTTGGATTTTGGGCCCAATTTTTTGAATCCATATGACCATAGCCCATGACCTACTCGTGCTGACGTCATTTGCCATGTGGCAGTTTATGAGATGCTCCACGTGTCACGACTCACTGTGGGACAAGCCAATATTCCCGAATAACATTCGGACAAGTTAAGCAGATATCCGTCATCCAATCCCTCATCTGACTATTAGAGACATCCAATTGGAGCAAACTTGCTCGAACTTTAACATTGTTAAAGTTTGTGCACCTTCGACCACTGTTCATTGTCAATCAGATCAATGATCCCTTGATTTGCCCTTAACATGCACACTCTTTAACGAATTTGGTGATTTGGGTTTTTGCCCCATAGTTTGGGTCTTCTACTGTTGCTGTTTTTCAAATTGCCATAATTGTGAAAATTTCTGAATATTACTTATGCACAAACACTACTATTAAATCTTGATTTACTTCTCCTACTTAAGCAAGTTATTAATCTGAAATATTCAACATTAACATCGAAGTAAACACATTAGTAGTCTACACAGATACAAATCTAAACTGAATACATGCACAATGACAAAGTGACACACAAGGATTTTCTAGACAATTGTCCCTAGAAAAACTCAATGCGGGAAAACTGGTCTTCTGGCTGCTGGAGGGTTTTATTATTATGCAGAACCTGAGTACAACAAATCTAGGTACCAAACTGGTTAACCCGATAGAGAAATAATACGACAAGCAATACCTCTATCTTCGGAGACAAAAATATGGCTGATTCAACCCTCAGCGGGGAATTATGAATTCGAGCCCTTTCTGGCCCACGGAAGCCCCAACACTGCTCTGAAGCCCTCTATGTCAGCCCTTGTGCTTCTCAGGAAGGGTCTGCGTCACGGTGTCACCCCAGACTGGGTTACGCTGCCCCTGCGCTGCCTTGGCTGGGTCTGCGTTAGCCCTGCTGGCCTCGTGCTGTCTCTGCCTGTGCGTGGCCTATGCTGGACTGCATAGCTCCTGGTTACCTCTGCCTTGCTCTGGTATGCTACCTCTTTGCCTCAGTTGTACTCTTGGCCTGGGATCAAACCATCTCTCTTGCCAATTCTACCCCTCGCCATCTCTCTTGCCAATTCTACCCCTCGCTGTAGCGAAACACTTCTGAAATTCTTAGCAAACCACGCCCTAGAATTTCAGCGTAGTCTCAGTGCTCTGCCACTGTGTGTGTTCTCCAACTGACCCCAAGCCTTTCCTTTATACTTTTCTCTTTGGGAAACCAACGACTGTGATCTAATCTTGAATCGATGGCTAAGATTAAAAAAAAGCTTGATCCGTGTGACTTAACTTTTAAGTCATTTTCATCACATGTTTAAATTAATTACCTTTAATCTTTTAATTTTCCTAAGTTAGACTTAGAGTCCTTAACTAAAAGAATTAATTAATTAATTTTCTCTTAAATAGGATGAAATTTCTCAAATCCCTTTCTGGGTCTTGGAGATATCATGTACTCTAGTCCCGCTACAAAGTTTGGGAGCTAGAGCACATCCGATGCTACCCCAGCACTCAAAAACTCAACAATGACTTCTTGTCCGGGAGGTGTTTTTTAGAGGGTGATATACTACTAGAAAGGTTTCGACGAGGACTATCTAACCATACTATCCAAATGCTCATTAGGACATCATAAATTCATCCAAAATTCATTAACTTCAAACCTCTTTGACTTCATGTGATGAGAATATACAAGAGATCAGGCTATCATACTGCTTCATGGGTGACACTGCTGCTTCCTTGGGCATTCTTTTTTACATCAATGACACTTGTTGTCATCAATGACAACACTATGTGCAACAACATTTGTAAAAGGCCCGCCCGAGTTAATAATAGATATGTAGGATGTAGTTGCTGGTATAAACTAGGGTTGGCTGGATCTGACTGAACTAACAGACTGACAATGGTTGCCATTCAAACCAGGTTCGACCACAATTCCTGACTAGAACACAAAGGCACTTATAAACTTGTATTCAGTAATAATGTAAATTAGGTTTGCTTCAATATGCACATCTCTTCTTAAAAGACGATATAATTTTTTTATCATTAATTAGAGCTGTGTACATGTATGCCTGTATCCATGTATTAGTTAGGCCATCTATTAAAATATTGTATAGTGAATATGTATCTTTAAACCAACATATTGCATATATGAAGCTCACGAAGTATCAATGCTTTAGATTTCTGTTTTCTCATTTCTTACTTGCTTCCAGCATGGAAAACTAATATGTTTTTGTACAGGGAACAAGTACGAAAGTTTCTACAAAAGCCAGGAAATGTGAATTCCAGCATGTAGATGAACTTCCAGGAAGAGATATTTATCGCTCTGGAGATGGTTTATGGGATGTGTAAGCTACTTTTTGTCCTTGTACAGAAAGGCAACTAGAAACTAGGTAGATCAATCTACATGAAAGGAGAATGAAGTTAAATATTAGGATAAGTCAGGGCTGGCCTTTGAAATTGATCTATTTTTGTTGCACAGAAATAAGTGCGTCATAACTTTTCCAAGAGAGGAAATGGATTTTGCTCTAAATTTCTTACTAAGATATCCCATGGTGTGCGAGTTTATTGGGCTGAAGAACAATGTTCCTTTCTTGCATTCGACCGTGGGAAATAGCTTGTGACAGTTTGCTTTTAACAAGGCTTCTTGGTTTAATGCAATTTTCCCTTGCCTTCAACTCAAGTGAAGTTTATTGTTCACTGCCTTCTGAGTTTCTTAAAGTCTTGTGTTGAAGCGATATAAAACCCTGATTTGAGAAGTCTATGTGCCTTTTTTGTAGTTATTGCATTCCAAGGATATGGCCTATTCTGTATGCTTTTATAAATTGTGAAGTAAATGCAGTAGGGTAGACATGTAGTCAATATGAGGCATCTTAAGTCTTATGGATTCCTAGGTTAAACTTTACATGATGGACAGCATTTGTCACCTATTTCAGAATTAATTCAAATAAACAGCAAAACTGGGTATAATCCTGATAAGCTTGAGCCAGAGTAATTAAGTTATATAAATGTGTAGAGTTCAATCTTGCCTGAAATGTGGCCCATTTTGGAGAGCAGAACATGATTCTACTATGAATTTGTTCTCGCCACTTTTTCAAAAAAATTGATTATCCAGGTTCACCAACATTGTGAAGGAAGAAATGAATGTAACTTCAATTCCAGTCACATGCATTAAAATTTAACTGCTTCCAAGTATAATGAAAGTTTACAACACATCTTGAAATAAAGAGAAGGAATAGGGGATATAATCAATTGCAACTATCTATCAGCAATCAGGATTTAATATATTAGCAAACTTTTTTAGGAGTCTCAAAATTAATGCACTTTAATAGTGAGATGTTAACGCAAGATTCTTCAGCATGAGGCGTACACGCTTTACCTTTATCTGTGTATTTAATATCAGACAATCAGCTAAGCTCATTTAGTTGTCAGCCTAAAATTTCAGCACTTAAATGCTTTATAAAAAGTGCTGACATACCAATAATGAGCATTGAGGTTTGACCAAAAGGTGGTCAGTGGGATTCATTTTGAAAAGCACAATTCTATGACATACATCAGAGGGATTACACTAGTGATTTCCAGACGAAATCAAAACCATTGACTGAGCTACATTCTTTGGAGGAAATAGCCATTTGATTATTTCATAGGGAGGTGGGCCTTGCCTTGCTTTTTCCATCTCTATTCTATGCTCGTTGTGAATCATCATGCCTGATACGACTGTCCTCACTAGATCTATAGAATATTTCAGTTCCAAGCCCAGCTCTTTTCTAACCCGATTCTATTCAGAAGTTCTTGTAATCTATGAAACAATACACTTTTATAGATACCGACGATAAGTAGGTAGGAGTAGCTTATATTGCTTTATCTCGATAAGGTCTGCTTCCCCTACTGGTTGAGCTAATGAGTGAATGAACAAGAGGATTAGCTGATTTGTATTTCATGGAATGAACAAGATGACTGCAATTGGAAGAACTGACCCTTACCTGAGAAGAGTTCGGGCTTGACCTTTTAGTACTGTACCGTTATTACCTCACGTAACTGGCTGACCAGCTTGTCCAAGTCAGTGAGTATAGTAAAGGTCAATGAACCTACCTTCTAAAAAATGTATTGGTCATGAATGGTCAACACAGTAAGGTCCTGATCAACCCTTCTAAAAAGGGTTGGTTCTGAAAGGTCAGTCAAGTAAGGTCTTTGTCAACCTTTCTAGTGAAGGGCTGGTCCTGAAAGGTCTTACTTTAGAGAAATTATATATTCAAAATGGCTATAAAGTATAGTTAACTGCTACATAATGCCAATGCCAATTATAATGGTTAAAACTTAATATAAACCCAAGAGTAGACAGAAAAAGTCCAAATGCTCATCACCAGGTTTTAGTGACCCTCAAGCAGAAGTGAATGACGTAAAAGAAACCTAGAACACTTGTCGTCAAAGATGATTGAAATAAAAGAGAGTGAGTTTCGTATGGAAGTGTTTTTCAACGATTCTACTAAGATATGGTCTATATCAACCCTGGATCAATTCTTCTTACTTAATAACTTATCTTCTATGTAAGCTAATGATAGCTTCAACTTCTCTCAACATGAGCTAGAGGCATCCCACTAAGAGATTGGACAAGAGTTCCCTACCTCAGATCTGCATAATCTTAATTAGTGATCCACACATCTAAAGAAGGAAGTATACTGAGCCTTCTTATTTTCCAGTTAGGAGATGCATTATGTAAATACTTAAGAATGCACACTTAGAACATGGATAGAAGGGACCTTCTCATAAGGAACTATTACACATCATTCCCAAGAAAATTATGTGACACACCCAAAATAAAACCAGTGTTGCGAACATCTCGATAACATCCTGATTTTATCTCAAAATCACGATTTTTTCGCCTAGCCGATGTTTGCCGATTTTAAAAATATTTTTATGGTATCTTAATTTTGACGATGTTTGCCGACTTTTACCGATATTTTCTCGATTTTTACATTTTTTTGGTTTTCCGGACCCTTGCAGATTTTATCCCGATGCCGATGTTCGCAACATTGAATAAAACCATATCAATGTCCAATCTTGTTCGAGAGGATGGATTTCTTGTGGAAAGAAAGAAAGAACAAATGAAAGAAAGAAAAATATTACTAATGCCTACCAACGACGAAAATAGGTGAATGGGACTAGACATTTACATGTCACAATTTACAATGATGAAGTGGGAGTGTCGAAGGCAACATTTAGGCCAAAAAAACCACAAATAAAGATAAAGATAAAAGAGTAATAAGGGGTAAACATAAGAGGTAAACCGCAAAAAGAAATAAACATAAGTAGTGCTCCATGGAAGAAGACACACACTATTTTGCACTAGAGGTAGAAGAGTAGCTAACGCTGTTCTTGTCAACCAAGGATACTGGAATTGCCGAGGGGTAGTGCCACACCAACACTCGAATCACATTGGAAACGGAGAATTGTAGATGCGGATTACAATCTCCAAATTTTTACCTTTTTGGAATCTGATCCGTTTCTGAATTGACCGATATGTTCCTTGTTTTGGTGGATGCAGATCAAATTGTGGATTTGTCGAGGGTTTAGGGTTGAATAGTTTTGAAATTGAATCAACATAACTCAGTGTGTTAGGGTCCTATAATAATAGGGATCATAATTTTGAATTGGCCATGTTTAGTCTTGTAATATTGTACATACCTTTGCCTTTCTGCAAATGTTTTTCCATATTAAAAAATGAAAAGAGGGTATGTCCTAAAAGAATAATCAAAGGACCAAAAGAAAGAAAGATAAAAAAAGATATAAAATATGAACCCCATATAAAAAAACAAAATTCTGAAAGTGTTGCACATTCAGATGCCACTACTCTTAGATTAATTTACTTTTGCAAATAAAATTGTGTGCAGCTTGTCCGAAATGCCACAATTCATGATGATCAATCAGTCTAATCTTAGTCATTCATGCCTTTAAATTTTATGTTATGATAGTTAGTGAATAAAGATCTGACTAAACCATTTAATCTTGGCGGATCAGTGGTTAGGTAGAGAATAAAATGAGCTCATAAGTTTAATCTGAGCCATTGGAAGATATAAGGTTAGAAATAAGTTAGTATGCTTATCAAAAGAAAATAAAAGGGTCAACAAGCTCAACTGTACCCAATAAAGGAAATACAAATTATTAGGATAAATAAAGGGCAGGTAGGATACTTTCAAGAGTTATGGAAAGCATCATTTGGTTTATCTCTTATTCCTAATGTCTTTCTAACATTTCCCCTTATCCTAAAAAACCTTTTCCCCTTTGGAAATCATTTCCCCTTGCAAAATCCCTTTCCCTTTGATAAAATCCCTTTTCCCTTATTCTAATCATTTTCCCCTTACTAAAATTCCCTTTTCCTTACTAAAAACCCCTTTCCCTTGACTAACTTCGCCTTTTTCATAAAAATACAATAAAAACCCACTTATTCAAAGTTTTAAAGCGCAAAAGGAAATATTAAGTGGACCCCCCTTTAATTAAACCCCTCTTCCTAATGTATTTTTAACACCCTGCTTAATGTATTTCATAAACCCCTCCCGCTATCATTTTAACCTTTCGCATATATATTCCCAACCCCTTTCATTTAACCCTTCCACCTAATATATTTCTTAACCCACTGCTTAAATAATCCCCGACCCACTTTATATTTACCCCATCGTATAAATAATTTCCTGGTCCCACCTCTTTGAAAACCCGCCACTCTTACCATCCGCCAATCTCCTTTGACCAGATCTAACGACCCACAAACTTTTTCGCATCCCCCAACATTCAAATGTTTAAAGCCGAGGGAGGGGGTACGAAATGGGTGGTTTTATCCATCCCTTCTCTTGCCACGCAGCGTCGCCAGATTTTATCGTACCCCCTCATCCTAAAACCGCCAAATCGCCTTTTGCTGTGCGATAAACCACCACAATAAACCACCCGCGCCATAAGAAAAACCACCAAGTGTTCAAATATGAAATCTCGACTATTTCATTCGTTTGCCTACCTTTGTTGATTGGCAAAAGAGACCAAAAGCCATTGTCAAACAAAACTGAAGACTTGCTCGCCTCCCTGCAAACCTTTGTTTTCATTTACAGTTGTTTTATTTTGCAAGTGATTAACATAACCAGGAGATGGATAAACAATTTGATACTAGTTTCAATCTGTTTACTCCAGACCCGCAGGATATGAATTCGAAGGTTTTTACTCAGCAGAAGATTATGTACAACGATAAAGTAAGAAGAGACAATTGAAAAAGAGACAATAGTTGTTACCAGGGATAATACATCTATATCAACAACAACAAAACTCATACAAAGTGCCCTCCAGGACACATTTTGTATTTTGCATGACGTTAAATATGTCTTTTTAATAAAACTCACTTTTACTAAATACACAACGATGGTGTGATTTACTATAAAAGTGAAAAGAACAAATGACAGGTTAAAGAGCAAACAGATGAAAGACAGATGAAAACAAAGACATCGTGAAAGAGAAAACAGATGAAAGAGGCAGACATCGTGAAAGATAAAACAGATGAAAGAGGCAGACATCGTGAAAGAAACTAACAGTAAACAACAACCAAATAAAACTGGAACAAATTTCAATCAATTACTAGGTGTCACTATCTTTTTGCATAAAGATATTTATTTTCCTAGAATAAATCCTAGTTAGTTGACAGGATATTTTTGTAATATGTTGTATAAATACTTCATTATTTCGAAGTATTGAGTGTGGATTTCTGAATATTTCTATAGCTGATTGATCTACTACCTGAGGGTTATTGTACCTTTTTCCAGTGGACAGACAGGACAAGCAATAAAGACATTTCTTTATAGGATTCATGTATTGAGCTATCTCAGTGAAGTATAATTTCAATGGTTCATGTTCTTTTCTTAAGTATTCCATAAACTTTAATGTGTTATAAATTTGAATGTTATAACTGGAACTTTATTGCAGAATTTGTTTAATTACACTCTGCTTTGAACTGTTATGCATTTTTATGTTTTCTTTTGATATTTGGTTTAGAGAATTCTTAATTGCTCTCTGATCGTGATTGACCTCCTTCATTATTTGGTTTAAGGAATTCTTAATTGCTCCTTGATCTCAATTGAAAATTACTTCACCATTCAACCTTGAGATTTTATTTTGCTCACCTATCCTGCCCTATAACACTTTCTTTGTAACTTGATTCTGTTATGTTTTGAAAGCATATTGACTCCATAGCCCAATGGAAAATAGAAAAGTACCTATCCATCTAAATTAGTAATTCCACCAACAATTCAAAACCAATCCAATCAAGCATACATAACTAGCCTAAAATTTATTAAAAAAACAAAGTTAAATCATTAAGAGAGAGCCCTCTTTGAGCATTAGGAAGGTTAGATCCTAATCTCCAAAAGTGGTTGATAGTTACCTCTGATATTTATTTTTAACGCATATAACAATTCTTGGGAAATTTTAGAGTGATAACATAGTGGATGCCCTACAATTTTCGTAGTTGCTGTATTAAACTTGTCGAAGTCAGATAAAGCAACAAGGATGGTTCAACTGCCATTTTTAATGGTTGCACTATGGGAAAGTCCACCATAATTGAAGCATCGCCACCATTCAAATTGCGTATGGTGTTAGGAGAGGTGATAATAGAAGAAATCATGTGTTATTATTAGAAGTTGCCAACCCGCCAACACTACAAAACCATTGTGCTGAAGCTGCCCAACCTAAGAGTTGCAACGATTCCTTGATTAAAAGAACAAACTTTAGGAGATAATGATGAAATGTGTAATTTTTGGTCGGGAATTCCGGTGGTGCCACCTCCCTTGGCCATAACTTCATTTACAACGAAAGAGTAAATGCAATTTCTCCATCTCGTCTTTCGTCGCCAAATCCATTGAACATTGAAGCAACACAACATTTAATCCAGGAACCATGTGAATCACAATACCAAAGGGAATTAATTTGGAAATTAATATATTATAAATTTATAACATATTGTAAGTTGTCAAAACTAAATATCATATAGATATCTTCAATTCGAAAAGGTTAAGTAAAAAGATATAAAAGGTTAATTGTAAAGCATTAAAATTGCAAGTTACTAATCGACCAGAGGATGAAGTATGCATTATTAGTTTTTCCCTGGGCCCACTTAATATTAAAGTTGTCTATTGAAAACTTAAAAATAAATCGAAGCTATGGTACATACATATTAAATCACAAATTTTGTTTTAAGTGGGAAACAATATATCTAATATTTCAATATATATATTGTTTAAATATATATGTAGAAAAAATTAGGTTAGGGTGTCGATTCCTTGAATCCTACTTTTGGGATGGGTGTCACATTTGCATCGAAATATTTTGCTGATTCCAATCATACCCACAATTCATTTTAACTAAATCGCTAACAATCATGAAGGTAACAATGCCTAGGTTGAGGATGTTCTTTGTGGGGTTTCTTGTATTGAGTGGACTTGGATGCGTGCTACTTGTTGGAGATGATAGTGACAAAGACATGATAGTTCAACTTGTAGAGGGAGATGGCCCTATGCTAGGGTGGTCTGCTGGAATAACTGGCTTGAGCATATTGTAATAGTTGTGGGTGGCATCTTGATAGAAAGAGTAATGAGCCAGTCATTGATTGACTTACTATTCTTTGTGTCCATGGCTAGACTATTCGCAAGATGGTTCATGCTTCCATTTTTTTGAAATACGCTAAAAAGATAAGTGATTAGTCTAGTGGAACTAGGCTTGGATAAGACTTGTAGTACCTAGTTTTTGAGAGTAAGTGCTTCTCTATGATAGACAACTAAACACCTTGAGTATAAGCTAAAAAATTGCATCTAGGGACATGTCACTGCAAAATCCAATATGTCTAATGCAAAGATTCACTAGGAAACATAGGTCATATGGCAACAAGTGATCAACCACCACTGTCACCTTTGTGGCTTCTCTCCAGTGGTTTAGTGGTGGATGTTATCCCCATAAGGGAGGCTTCCCTACAAAAGATCACTAACAAGATATTCAATTAAGGAGGGCTCATTGGTCTCGCAAGGTCTAATAATTGAAGGAAAAGGTTACCAGCCAAGCATTAAAAGGTTGAGATAAGAGTTGCCTAGAGTTCAGGTACACTTTTCGAAGACCTTTGGAATTACGAAGAATGCTATTATAAGTTAGGGTTTGTATAATATGCAGATTTAGGGACACAATGGCATATAACATCTTTACAAAATAACCTATAAGTGATAGGATCAACAAAGGAACAAAGGCTATGAAGGAGGCAAGCTAGGTTTATGGAAACAATGATTTTTAATGGTTGAAATGCATATGACAACAATTAAAATCAAGGAGTTAACCCTAATTTTGAGCAAAAACATGCAAATACTGCTAGATTTTTCTTTTTTTCTTTATATTTATTGAATGTAATCCCTTTCAGTAGGGCATTAACAAATGGACAATAAATTGCCATTAAACACAAATTTAAGCTAATCCCAACCCTAGTTACCATGAATTTTAGAGAAAAAAAAAGAAATTTTAAATGATCACCACAAGCTAGTCTAGTTGCTTCTCTTAATTGGGCAATGGAGTCAATGATGGTGAGGTCAATGATAGAGGAACCTAGATGAGGTATGTAGAGGACCAAGAAACCTCTCTTTGAAACCCTAGCGACTTTGTTTAAGTGGAGAGTTAAGATCAATGAAGGCATACATGAAGCTCCTTTGGTGGATTTTCAAAAGTCTAAAATTGCAAAATATAAAGAAACAATATTTCATAAAGGATATTACATTTTTTTATATGGGATTTTTTTTTTTATCACTTTGTAATTTTCTTGGTTGTAGGAGAAAATTACCAATGCAACTTCAAAGCAGACTTTAAAATTGGAAGTTGGCCCTTCCAATCTAGAGAGGGATCTCTCTTTGACTCTGCTACTCACGGTCACTACAACAACATGCCATTCCTATGCTCAATGGCTAGATCAAATGTAAATGGCAAGAGATTTGGTTGGAGAATGGGAAAATGTACCATCGGGCATGGAGTCATAAGGTTGATCTCAATGAGGGTTTCCAAGAGATGGTGGTAAGACATACAAGGATCAAAGGCATAAAAACAATGTTCACTTAGACTTCAAAATATCCAGTTGGTAAGTAGAAGGAGAAAACAATCCATTACATGAAGCATATAAGTGAATTTTATGCAACTTTTGTGGAAATTTCTGAATCTTTACACTTTATGCAAAAATTATTACTGTTAATCTGGTAATGCTCCTCCTGCTTAAACAAGTTATTAACTGAATAAATTCAAGTTAAAACCGAAGCAAAACACATAACAGATCTCCACCAATCCAGATCTAGAACGAGTTCATGCGCACATAGACAAAGTGACACAGTTATTTCTGGAGGGTTTTATTATTAAGAATATTTCTGAACACACAAATCTGGGTTCTAGATTTGGAAAACCCGACAGAGAATACACTAGATCTATAGCTCGCTAGTTGATCTAGGGCCAAAATAATGACTGATCCACACCCTCAAATGAGATTTACAGAACTCAGCCAAGATTAGGGCCTAGAAACCCCAACGCTGTCCCTGAAAGCCTCTACGTCAGCCTCTGAAGCACCTCCAACCCTCAAAGTTGCTCCAGAAGAGACTGTGTTACCCCAGATTGGGTGACACAATCACTACGCTGCCCCTAAGGGTCTTTGTGGAACCCTCTGAGCGTTTCCTGTTGAAAATCACACTGTCCTTGTTGCTGCAGCTTCCCTTCTCTTCTGTGCTGTCCTTGAGCTGATCTCTACCTCTTGTGTATTCTAGATCCCGGGATCAGATCATCCCCTTGGCCTAAATTCCCCTTTGCAGCTGAAACACTTCTGAGTATTCTTAGCAAACCCCGCCTTAGAATCTCAGCTTAGCTTCAGTGCTCTGCCTTTGTGTATCTTTACAAATGACCCTAAGCCTTTCTTTTATACTTTTCTCGTTGACAAATCAACGGCCATGATCAAATCTTGAATCAATGGCTAAGATTAAAAGAAAGCTTAATCTGTGTGACTTAAGACAATTTTATCACATGTTTAATTAAATTCACTTTAATTATTTAAGTTCCCTAAGTTTTAACTTAGGAAATACACTTAAAATAATTAATTAGTTTAATATCTCCTAAACTAGATGAAATTTCCCAAATCAATTTCTGGGTCTTGTAGATCAAGTGTACTCTCGTCCCTCCACAAAATTTGGGAGCTAGAGCACAACTGATGCTACCCCAAATACACAAAATCTCAACACTCCCTCTTAGCATCAAGGGTGTGCTCTAGCAATACATCACACTTATGCATTACATGTTTTTCAGCACTGGTTTTGTGCCGCTGATGCTTGGCTTGTTGCCACTCAACTCTGCACTGCTGCTGCCATTCTGTATTGTTGCCCATGACTCTGCCACTACCATTGCAACCACTGTATTGCAACTCCCTCTCAATATGCTGCATCTGTGCTGCTCATAGCACTGCCACTGCTGATCTGCTGCATTGCAACTTCAGTTGTTGAGAGAAACAACTAAATCTCCTGCCCAATCTTTGACAGACAAGTCAGAGGGGCTGCATCGTCATCACTGAAGCTCCATAGGCTACAGATCTGTGCTGGCATCTAAAGAACGATGCACAGCTACAACTCTGCCTGCGTAATCAGTCTCCCTCTACACTACTGAAGTCATATCAGCCCCTTGTGTTGAAATCTATCACGCTGCTGCTGCACTGTGCTGTCCCTTTGAAGCCTTCTACACTGTTGCAGCTCTGCACTGCGTAAGCAACTCTGGTCTACGCTGCGGAAGTCACATCAGCCTCTACGCTGCTGCTGCTTCTACGCTGCTACTGCTTTGCTCTGCGCTGCTCCTTCCAGTCTTCAGATTTGCCTCTGCCTCTGCTTCATCTGTGATCTATGCACCCACTGCTCCACTTGTCTCGCTATTGTCTTAAGGCTGCCATAGCTCGCATGTGATCCAAGAGATGAGCTGCTCAAGGATCTCGCCTTCTTCTATGTAGCTCCTTTACATATCCATATCACCCCACCTCCGTGGTTCATGAGCACTCATGGTTGCATCATCTCCTGACCCATCATCTGCCACAACTGCTTTGGAAGAAGATGCTTCCTTGTCCCTTTTATTCTCAGGACAATTGCTGGTGAAATGTCCCATTTCACCACACTGGAAGCACTTGATCTTTGAAAGATCCTTCTTCTTCTTTGGCTGCTTCTTTGATGCCAAGGCTGCATCTTCCTCATCTTCCTTCTTCACTTTGCTCAATCCTAGGCTGTATTGCTTCTTGGTGAATCTGTGGAGTTCTTCTTGACACAGAATTGACCACAATCTGTCCTAATCTGGGAGGTCTGCTCTGCCCAAGATACTTTGGACAAAGGTTTCCCACTCATCCATGATCAGATCTTGAATCAATGGCTAAGATTAAAAGAAAGCTTGATCCGTGTGACTTAAGACAATTTCATTACATGTTTAATTAAATTCACTTTAATTATTTATGTTCCCTAAGTTTTAACTTAGGAAATACACTTAAAATAATTAATTAGTTTAATATCTCCTAAACCAGATGAAATTTCCCAAACCAATTTCTGGATCTTGTAGATCAAGTGTATTCTAATCCCTCCACAAAATTTGGGAGCTAGAGCACAACTGATGCTACCCCAAATACACAAAATCTCAACAACTTTAGAGGAAAAAAGGTTGAATATTTGAAACTTTTAATAGCTAGGCATCTAGCCCTCAAGGGTGCGGATTGTTGGCCAATGAATGTGTTGCTATGGCATTGGTGCCGCTAAGTAGGTCACAGGTTCAAACTTCGGTTTAACAATGTGCTATGCTTGGGGGCAGTTGCAGTGCACCTGAAGGTTATAGTGGTAGCTGTCGGGGATCGACCACGTGTCACGCGAGTATGAGAGTCGGCGTGTTACTGATTCCACAAGATAAAAAGAAATAGCAGAGCATTTGAGTGCGGATGAATTCTACTGTTTTATAAACTTTGTTCAAACATGAAGAACCAACAACCATGAAATTTACAAAACAACTCCAAGAAACTGATTGGTAAACACCATAAAAGAATCTCAAATATGCATGTCTAGAAACTTCTGTCCTAGAAATTTCATTAATATCAAAATCATATTAGAGTACACAATACAAGTCTTTTTTCCTTTCGAAAACCAACCCTTGGTCCTTTTACATGTGTTTTATAGGAAACATATACAAACTTGAGATCCATAATATTTGGAAAAATTCAACTAACAAAATATTACAAAGATGTAGATGACTAAAACTAAAATAGAAACTAATCTTCTAATTTTTAATCTAAAGCTTCTCGTATTCCTTATCTTTGAACCCGGGCATAGGATTGTAGAAATCTGTTGAAAAATGCCTTGAGTTGTCTGCTGATTTCTTGGAGAAAATCTTGAAGGCAAATCACCAAAAATCAGGGTTATTAGGAAACTACTATCTGGAAGCTAGATGTTGCCCCTCTCAAAAGAGAACTCCTTGAGCTTGATTTATTCTCATGCTATGCTAGCTTCTAGACCCTGACATTTGGCTCTGCATGTTATTATCTCCAACTGCCTTATCCTTATCCCTTGATTTTAAGTACCAAGATCCGTTGGAAATACTGAGAGGGGGGGGGTGAATCAATATTTCTTTTCAATTGTTATTTTTACCAATTAGATCACTTATAATTAGAACAAAAAATGAACAATAAGAATAAATACTTTTATTAATCTCTTCTTTACAATAAATGAAGTACAATAATGTCTAGGGCTCCAACCCTAGATGAAGACACCAATCTTCAATCCTACCATGCACCAACCTGTACTTCGCCAAGCACCGATTTGGACTTTACGAGGCTCCGACCTCTAGGGCTCCAACCCTATCTTCCAAGGCTCCAACCTTGTCACTATGAGGCACCAACCTCTAGGGCCCCAACCCTATCTTTGGTACCGGCTCCAACCTAGTCTTCTTGAGGACTCCTATCCTCTAGGGCTCCAACCCTATCTTCCAAGGCACCAACCTTGTCTCTATGAGGCTCCAACCTCTAGGGATTCAACCCTCAGCTTCAATTCGTCAAGATAAGTTTGATGATTCTTCACGACTCCCAATATCTTCTGCAACGAGCCATGACAATATCTTCACCTTCAACACTCCCCTCAAACAATCTCCAAGGCATTTAGCTCATCAATGACAACTTGGTCTTCTCATGAAGGTGTCACCACTGCTCTTCATGTTACCCAAACACTTTCTCCAAGGTTAGCTCATGATGGCTTTCAACAATGCATCATGGTTTCCAAGCTTAACTCCAAGATCAGCTAAGGCTTCTCAACACTTTCTCCAAGGTTAGCTCATGATGGCTTTCAACAATGCATCATGGTTTCCAAGCTTAACTCCAAGATCAACTAAGGCTTCTCAACAAGGTGTCTTCAATAGGCTGCTCCAAATGAAGGTCAAATTAATACTCCTCAAGGTGACTTCAATAAGTTGTCTAAGTTCTGGACCAGGTCTTGTAAAAGGCTCCAAGATATCTTCAACAACTTCCTTCAAGAAGGTCCAAAGTGTATCTTTCTAAAGTATGTTCAAGGGAGTCTTCAATAAACTGTCCGCAATGTGCTTCAACAAGTGTGCTCCAAAATATAAGTCTTCAAATTGCTCTAAGATCTTCTTTGGAAAATACTTCAAATAGGCACTACAAATGGCTCTCTTTACTTGGTTTGCAAAAAGACTTCACAACCCAACACTACGCTTTCAAATGTCTATGAAAATTTATGGTTCCAAGAGTATCACTATGAAGAAGATCCAAGACTGTGCGTCTATTCAAGGTCAACAATAAAGGCCATTACTATGTCTCCAAAAAATCTCAAGAGTCAAGACTATACCTTTAATTTAGAAATGTTCTCAAGAAAATATTGCAGAGTTCACTGTAGTTCTGAGCCTTCTTACAGGAGATTGCCTCAGCAACAATTATTGTTTAGGTTATACTCCGAAAAGTCTCACGTTTGTAACTAATGATATCATTTTGGTGCCATTGATGTGAGCTACAACTTAGTAGATAAATGTAATGCCAGGAAGCAAGGAGCTGTAGAAACAAAAGCGAATAAGCCTCCAATTTCTTTTGGCCGCAGAAAAATATGTTGCTTCAGAATAAGTGACTTTCTCTTGTAAGAACAACGAAGTCCTTAATGAATTTCCTTCACTTGGCAGCTTCAGAACGAGACTTATCTTAGCATAATCTTGGACCAATGTAAAGCACTACACAACTCAACACGTAAGGGGCTGAACACCTGCAAGACACGTCCAAGATACGAGTGAAACCTCGAGAAAGAGCAACTCAATTTGCAACTTAATATCATAGGTCCAAGTTCAGTTCAATGCTCCCACAGGTTCGAGCTCTGCATATAGGTCCGACCACAACGAATATCACACCGAAGTTGAAATCCTTTTTTCAGGCCTGAACAAATTCGTTTATGCTTCTTCTTCGTTTTCCAGACACGCATTTTCTGAATTGCAACACGTTTTGTTTTATGCGAGTTTAATGTGGGACATTGCATTGTGGAGAGGTTGACGTGAACTGTTGAAATGGTAAAGCCGACATGATGGAATAGTTGACTTGAATACTTTTAGCATCAAACGTCCAACGTCCAAGGTTAATGTCCAAAGTTATATAACGTCCAACGTCTAGCGTTAACGCCCAAGGTTATATATAACGTCTTTTTTTAAAAGTATGTATGCCATGGATGTATTTATGTACTTACGATATTATAGGAATTTATAATAAAGCTTTTTTGTTATTATTAATTTTTAAATAATGTATGGCAGTCTTTATTTTAATAACGTATTGTAGTGAATGGTTAGGATTAATGGATTTCATGAATTATGGAATTTTCGAATTAGGGTTTAATAATTTATGAATTAGGGTTAGGGTTTCTTAATTAATGAACGAGGATTAGGGTTTCGTGGGCTAAGGATTAGGGTTTTATCATTTAACGAACGCTAGGTTAGGGCTTCCAAGTAATTAGGGTTTTCTTAGTGTTAGGGTTTTAGTAAACTAGGGCACTGATTAGGTTTTAGCCTAGGGGCTGCACAATATCTAGGGTTAGGGTTTTGTTATGACAAGAGCATCTAGAATTTCATTAATGAACTCATGCACCTAGGGTCTAGTCAAGTAGATAGGGTTTAGGTATCCTAGGGTTTGCATGAGGTTAGGGCAACATCACAAAAGGGTAATTCATGCATCACATGAATATTTTCCATCTCCAACAATGCCATATTGACATCAATGACAACCTTGACCAACAAAATCTGCTGATTCACAAAATCTGTTGGCTCTACGAAAAGCTACCGTTGTTTAATTTTTTGATCAAAATTTAGATTTTACTTTTGGAATGATAAAAAATTTGCCAAACAATTAATTCCAACTTTCCCTTTCATCGAATACACAAAAATCGTTGATGATTTTCTCCTTTTGCATTTTCTGGAAAATCTTTATTTTTCGCAAAACAGTGTTCTTATGTTTGTCAAGAGAGATCTAAATTCTTCTCATTCTTGAACAATCCCTGCTTTCTCTACAAGATGATTTAACTTGTGTTGTTTTTCCATTGATATAGTCACTCTCTTTTCCCTCTTTTGAATGGTCACTGTAGCTTCTAGGGTTTCTTTTCTTTTACTAGTTTTCTTTGCAGGCTTTGTTATAAACCTCTTAGGAGTTTCAACAGGTTTTGCTTCCTCCTCTTCATCAATAATTTCAGGTTCTCTAAGTTTAGGATTAAACATGGCTTTGAACTTCAATCTCAACTTGTTGGTGGGTCTGGTGTGCGGTCCTCTTAAATACTTTGTTTTTTGCTCTGCTTTTTCATAGTGCCTGTGTTTTTCCTTTCTTCCTTGACAGTCTCTGTTTCTTCAACTAATTTGGTTTCCTCTTGGTGTCTCCTCTAGGATCTCCTGTGACAGGCCTTGATTTCCTTACCTTTTCTTGTGTCTTTTGCAGGCTCCTTAGCGAGAAGTTCTTGATGAGTTTTAGCTTCGACCTCCAGAGTTTTGGAAGACTGTCCCGTTTCAATTTCTCTTTGATTCTTAGCAAAATGATTTCTTATATTCCTCCCTCTAGCATGTCTAATCTGCTTGCTTAATTCATGAGTATATAGAATCTGAATCAGATAATGGTGATAAACAACATGTGGTGGAAGGTCTGCTTTAGTCCTTGCTTTAGTGACCATTTTTGACAAGCTTTTATGTAGGAAGAATGGTAAACTCATTTTATTGAAACCAACAAGATGAATAAGTAATCTCATATGATAAGGTATATCTTTGAGTACCTATCCTCACATGTGAAGAACAACTGCACAATTTTGACAACCATATCCCATTCTGGATTTAGCAAGGTATGATGGACTCTAATACTCCAACATGGATTATGGAAATCATCTTTCAAGAAGAAATTTAGGTAATCTTCTTACATGCTCTTATTTTTGAACCACATCTCTCCATCAGAGGGCGCTTCTATTGCTTTTGCAATAGTTTCTTCTGTCACTCTGAAACAAAACCCTTGAACCCTAGCATGAGTGCCATCAAATGTATTTACAAACTCTGCGGTCAAATCCAAGTCATGGCCATTGAACATGTGAACTATTCGGTCCCAACCCGCATTCTTGAAAAGCGACAATACTTCATTGTATACTTCCAAGCACTCAGGCATGTTGTCGCCTAAATTTTACAGGTGAATGTGACAACGAATCAAGGCAGGGGTTGTCACTCTGATCCCTGCTCTCTTCGTTAACTATCTCCATACAACAGGCTATGGGGGGTAGTCCCTATGAAATGTGTGAACGAAAGACTTGTCAGGAACCGACTAGTTTGGGAGACACAACTGATTGGCCTAGCAGCCTGGTTAATGATGATTCACAAGTTTGATATTTAGCACAAGGTTACTTGGGAGCGGGAGCGAGAGTGGGAGCGGAAGCGGTGAGTGGGAGCAGAAGTGAGAGCGAAGAGCGACATTTTCAAAAGCTCTTGGTTTAGAGCGAATCGAGAGCAAATTTTTATATAATATATATTTTTATGCATATATGTCCACAAAAACATGTAGAATGATGAATTAGTTATAAAAAACATAAAACATGGATTAAACCATATAACATCAATCATCTAGTAGTTACAATATTCATCAACCATAGGTCCACAAGTTACAAGTTTTGATATATTTAGCATGTATGGGTGCAAATGACCAAAATAATATTGAGTGCAATACATCTCTGAATTGAAAATACATCAACAAACCGACTCTATATGGCCTCTAGCATCCAAAAAAATCATGCTACAACAAATACCTACATATTTTCAAAATCATTGCCTATCTTGGGATCCTTGTCATTAATATCACCCTCTAAGCATTAACATAAAATAGAAAAAACGTAGCATTTCAAGTCAAGATTTTGTTTGAGAAATGGGTACATTTTTAGTAGGGTCATGATAGAGGAGTTAGACAACCATTGTCACTAACATCAAGGTACATAGAGGGATTGGTGCTCTTGATTAGATACGAGTTCCATACCCTAGCACATGACAAAATCCAATGGAAACATTGCAATCCCTGCAATCTTGAAATCCTGAAAAAGTGATAAGTCTATTGGATTTTGGGCGAGATCTAAAATTCTACTTTCATCATATGAAATCTAGTTAGGTCGGAACCACTTAATGTTAAGAATTCAAGTAAAAGGATGAAAATGAAAGATAAAGGAGAATGTCACTTTTACGTTAAGAATTTAACATTACCTTGACTTGCATATCAATACTAGGGCCATAAGCTTGATCATTAGGCTGCCCCACTTAAAAATTCTTGTTTCTTTGAAAAATATTTGCGAAACAAAGCTAGGAAGCAATTTTTTTTTAAGGGAGTGCGCTCCTAGGGTCGCTCCCGAAGGGAGAGTGCTTCGTGAGCGGGTTTGAGCGGGATGGTTGCTCCCCCGCAACCCTGATTTAGCATGATTAGATTAGATTATTTGAGAGACCAGTGCCTTATGGAGTCAATTTTACTTGCAAAATATGAATGGGTTACCAAGTTACCACATAAATAGTTGATGCTTAGGATGCACACTATCCTATATGAAATGCGACACCTAGATCTAAGTGAAATGAAAAATTAGGGTTAGTTTTAAATTAAATTAAAATAAATAGTTGATGCTTAGGATGCACACTATCCTATATGAAATGCGACACCTAGATCTAAGTGAAATGCAAAATTTTGGTTAATTTTAAATTAAATACCTATCTAAATGAATCTGTTCTCTCAACTATTTAGAAGCTAGTCTCATGTGTAGGTTGTGGAGAGAAACCTAGGGGAAGATAGCAAAGGCTAGATTAACAATACCTCCCCTGAAGTTCTAACCACCCGATGCCTCCGACGCTGCAGAGATTGTGGCTCTGACGATTGCAAGGTTGCGGTGTTAGCCACAAGGGTCTAGGCTTTGCAAGTTGGGTGAGAGAGGTGGTCCTATCGTCTTTCTACCAAGCTTATGCTTGGAGGTAGGTTAATTAATGCAACACTATTCCTAGAATGCAAGTGCAAGATGAGTGATTATCTTTAAGTGAGTTTGTTGAACGTTTTAAGTACTTTGAGGTAAAATGCTTTATTAAAGCAATGAAGAAAAGTACTTAACGATTACAACGACAATCTTCACCAAAATAAGTGCTCAATAAACCAATTAGATGGTGCCGAATTTTTTTATGCAAGGCAATTCAAGATTAGCGATCTCACAATGGAAAATTACTTGATTAAATAACAAGAGATGCACATGTCCAATGCTTCTCTTCAATAATGTTAATGTGCCAATACCAATATTCAACAAGATATCACAATTTGCAACTCAAGAGATTATTTAGATTTTCAAGATTACCCTTATCACAATGATAACCAATTAGGTGCTTTAAGAGTGAGTTAATTGCAAGATCAGATATGTTACTCACTTTGTGAAAATGATCTTATTAACCAAAGCGAAGCCACAAGAATACTTATTCCATTCAACTATGATCATGAAAGCAATGTAACAACCTGCAACATATTAATGGCCAGCTTCGTCAATGACAATCAAAGTATTTCCCGTAAGATACAATGTTATAAAATGCTAACAGTCCTTTAGGCAATACAATGTATCAATGGTTTTCAATGACAATGCAACGAATGCCATATAAGAATGCTTACAATTAGGAAAACTCACAAATATTGCTCTTTAGATTTATGTTTATGACATTATAGGAGCAAGAGTAAACTTATGACAACAATAAGCTATCAGGATTCTGGATTCTCACATTCCTTTATTGAAGAAACGTTTCCCCATGTGGAGCCAGATGTTGACAACACAAGGAAGTGGAGAAATTTTTTCAAAGATTAAAGTCATTAGTGAGCATGAATTCATCATTGTAAACCCAATTTCTGCAAGGTCTATTGTAAATAATGCTAGTATGACCATTTATTTATGTAACAACACCTAGGTAACCCTCTTATTTTGGTAAAGGATTTCATTCTAGGAAGTTTTTTTGACCTCCCCGAATTATGTGGGTTTGTAAACATGCATAATCGACATAGTTTTTCTTCTAGCTATAACCCCAAAGCTAAGGTAGAATTTGTTGACATGGTCGTAGGTGAGTCCTAGTGTTTATCGAGTCTATTGTAAAAGTGTGGTTAGGAATAATTCTAGTGCATGGTCTCTCGTAATCAGAACGCAATGGCTAAATTATTTTATTATAAGCACAATTGGTTTCATACTAGATCATACTGTGTTGCGGAATTGGGTAATGTCTTGAGGGTTTGGTCTAAATGTGTATTTCCCCTTCTAAGGTTTGAATTAATTGTAATATTTTGACGTAAAAATATTTTAGTGCATGGTCCTTTGCAATTAGACACTATGGCTAAAATATTTGAGGGTGGAAAAATAATTAAATCCTCTATAGAGTCAATTAATTAATTTTTTCTGGAAAAATTAAATAAAAATCCAAAGTCAAAATATTAATTAATTTAGAGTCAAAAAAATAATTATCGAGAAATTAATTTATCTCAAAGTGGAAAATATTCAAAAATTCGTCAGTCAAAAGGAAGTCAATTTTTTGAGGTCTTCCACCAAGGGAAAATTTGAGCCCTTGGACCTTGACAATTAAGTCAAAGTCAAATTTTTGAGGAAATTAATCCAAAGTATTTATTTTTGGATTAATAAAAAATGGTTTTGAAGAGGAATTCAAAATAAAAATTCGATGGTGGAGATTAAAAGAGGATCAAGTTTTTCAAAGGTCGAGATATTTTGATAAGGATCAAGGCAACTAGCCAAACTAGCCGTTATTTTCCACTTCGAGGGGTTTTATGTATATAAAGAAGCTATTGAGCTTCTATTTCCCATCTTTGGGTGGAGTAATTTTCTATTGATGTATTGAGCTTCTATTCTGTTGGAATTATTTTTCTTATAATAGAAAGACTTTGGGGTTTCAGTTCATGGTGTTTTTCTATCTGCTGATCTGTGGTATGTGTTAGATTATGTGTTTATATTCTATATTGTGTTGAATATTTCAACTTTTATTTCATTTGTAGGTGATAAGAACATTTTATTGGTACGAGTTATCTTTGGTGATTTGATTCACTATATGATCGAATAATTTATTTTGAGACTGAATAGAGATCTACAGGTATGCTGCCCTTGGGCTCCAAGTTCACAAATTGTGAGGAAGGGCTGGCCTTGTATGAGCTCTGGGCTTTCATTGTGATGAATTATTTTGCAGGAGGGTTTTGGCCAGTTAATTTTTTGAAATTATTCATCCATAATATTTATTCAAAACTTCTCAAGTTTTCTATTTTATCTTGGGCTACAAAGATTTAATTTGCTAATGAGAGCTAATAATTTTATTTTGTAAATATTGTAGATATTTGTAAATATATATGTATATTTTTTAAACCCTTGTATTTTAAATTTAAATTTTTTAACTTTGTATAGCTAAAGGGGTTTTTAATTTTTTGTATATATTAGGGTTTTGGGAATTTTTCTATTCATTCGTGCAGGTGAATTTCAAGCCCTCAAAGAGGTTGAATTCTTTTGTGAAGGAACTTGCCCTAAGGCTAGGTTTTTGAGGGTATTTTCCTTCCAAGCAAGACACCTAGCCCTCTTGAGCAAAATAGTGGGTTTTTGAGGAAGATCTAGGCCTACAAAGGCAAGATTTAGCCTCTATCCACCCTCCAAGCTCAATGTTCAACCAAGAAGGGTAGCCGCTGGCCCTACAAGAATTGTTTTTGGCGTTTTTGGGAAATTTTTTGTGTTTGGGCTAATTCTCTTGGTGTTTGCAGGAGTTCGAAATTTTTTGAGGCCTTCTAGGCCTAGCGTTAGCCTCTATTACCCTTGCCGCAAGCTCTTTTCTTTCCTTCAGTGAAGCTAGAAGGCCTTTTTAGGCCCGCCGTGAGCCTTAGAGGGCTCCCTTCCTTGAGCCGCAGGCCTTAAGGCCTTCTTTACTTGAGCTGGCCCCCCTTTTTCTGTTGTCGTCAACCCTAAAAACCTTCTCTGCCCTAGCCATAAGTCTTTTAGTATGACGGGATGTGAAGTTCATGGAGAAAAGGGCCTTCAGGAAATTCTGGGAGATGCCTTTTTCTACGTAGTTTGAGGAGGATCCGTTGGTCTAACCACAACAACTTGCGGAGGGTAACATGAGTGCTTATCCAAGGCACGAGGATCCAAGGGATACATCTCCCAAGGAGTTGCAGGAAGTAGAGCAGGTAGATCCACCCACTGCCAGTGGTAGGACGAGCAAGGAATTATGACAAATTCTGAGGGACGCAGAGGAGTTTGTCGGAGCCCCCAGAAATGAGAAGAGGCAACACATGCAACTTGACAGGTACCAAGCCTTGGTAGCCCAGGTTGGGGAATCCTCAGGAGGCAGCTCAACATTAGGTGTGGGTAGATGCGATGGTGGAAGAATAAAACTTCATCATGACAAATGATGTTTGGGAAGTGGTTCTCAGGCCTCAGGACGGATCAATTGTGGGTTCGAGATGGGTCTACAAGATCAAATATGCTGCAGATGGTAGCATCGAGAAATTTAAAGCCAGGTTTGTGGCTAAGGGGTACGTTCAAAAGGAAGGGATAGACGATGGAGAGACTTTCACCCCAATAGCCCGATATACTTCTATTAGATCCGTGATATCCCTTGTTGCGTAGATGGGATGGGAGATTCACCAGATGGACATCAAGACTGCATTCTTGAATGGGGTGATAGAAGAAGAAGTATATATTGAACAACCAGAGGGATTTGAGACGCATGAGTAGAAAAATCATGTGTGCAAGCTCATGAAGGCCTTGTATGGACTGAAGCAAGCTCCTAGAGCTTGGTATGGTCGAATTGACCGCTACTTGCAGAAGATGGGATTTGTCAAGAGTGAAGCAAATCTCAATCTCTACTATTTGAGAGTAGGGGATGAGCCTCTGATACTGGTGCTGTACGTAGATGATCTATTTCTAACAGGATCATCTAGGCTCATCAAGGGTTGCAAGGAGAATTTAGTTGCAGAATTTGACATGAAGGATCTAGGGTTGATCCATTATTTTCTGGGGCTGGAAGTTTGGCAGCAGAAGGGTGAGATCTTCCTTGGTCAAGGAAGATATACTACAAAATTTTTGAAAAGGTTTCAGATGGCGGACTGTAGACCCATGGCTACTCCAATGATTACCAACTGGAAGAAAATTGATACGTTTGAAGATGACGAGGCTGATCCTACCTTGTATAGGCATCTCATAGGATCTCTAATGTATCTGGTCAACACTAGGCCAAACATCTGTTATGCTGTCAACACCCTCAGTCAGTTCATGGTAGAACCAAGGAGGGAACATTGGGCAACAAGAAAGCATGTTTAAGTATTGATGGGTTTCCGTAGTGCATTATATTAGATATCATATTTTGGGATTCAATCGCGTTAAGAAAGTCATTCAACTATGACCATTTCCATGAGAGGTAGTTGTAACTGACTAATTTCTCATGATTATTGAACAGTCCACTTAGCACTCATTGCATCAGGTGATGCTCACACGGGTGAAGAAGTGGGATTGAAACTAGTGAAATGAATCACAAAGCATCAATCATCACTTTCGGGGCTTTCACCTAGTAACCAAGACTTCCTGGGTGGTCACCCATCCTAGAACACCTCTGGCTCAAGCGCGCGTAACTGTGAAGTTTTCCTCGAAAGTGATGATTGACGCTTTGTGATTCATTTCACTAGTTTCAATCCCACTTCTTCACCCCTGTGAGCATCACCCGATGCAGTGAGTGCTAACTAGACTTTTCAAAATCATGAGAAATTAGTCGGTTATGACTACCTCTCATGGGGTCATAGTTGAATGACTTTCTTAACGTAGTTGAATCCCAAAAAATGACATCTAATATAGTGCACTGTGGAAACCCCTCAATACTTAAATACAAAAGAGTAAAGGGAGCTCTACTTGAATGGTTCATAAGGCACATTACTTGCTAAGGTTTTGCAAATGGGGTAGCAAGCTAAGTGGGCTTGATTGTGGGGAAAACTCCACAGTTAAGCGCGCTTGAGCTAGAGGAGTTCTGGGATGGGTGACCACCCGGGAAGTCTTGGTTATCGGGTGAAAGCCCCAGAAGTGATGATTGACGCTTTGTGATTCATTTCACTAGTTTCAATCCCACTTCTTCAACCCTATGAGCATCACCCGATGCAATGGGTTGCTAAGTGGACTATTCAAAAATCATGACAAATTAGTTAGTTACGACTACTTCTCATGGAAATGGTCATAGTTGAATGATTTTCTTAATGCATTTGAATCCCAAAAGATGATATTTAAAGGAAAGCATGTTCTCAGATATTTGCATGGAACAGTCAAACATGGATTGAGATACACCCGAGGCAATGACATCAGATTGAGTGGGTTCACTGACGCAAATTGGGTTGGGAGCACAATAGATCGGAAAAGTGCCATTGGGTACTGTTTCAATGTCGAATCAGAAATGACCTCCTGGTGCAGTAGGAAACAAAAGTTTGTGGCTCTGAGCTCATCTGAGGCGGAATATATGGCTGCAAGCATTGCTTCGTGCGAGGCCATATGGCTTAGGAAGCTGCTTGTGAACCTACTCAAGGAAAAGATGGAAGCGACCAACATTCTATGTGATAATCAAAGTTGCATCAAGCTCTTTGAAAATCCTGTGTTCCATGATCGGTCGAAGCACATTGACACCAGGTGTCATTTCATCAGAGACTGTGTCCAGCGGGGAGCTGTACAATTACAGTACAATCTGACAAGAGAGCAGGTGGCAGACATCCTTATTAAGGCTCCGGGAAAGACACGATTTGTCTACTTTAGAGAGACGATGGGGATGATCAAGAATGTATATCAATAACAAGAATTGGACTGATGTAGAAGTGCGAGGGACCTGCAGTACAAATGAGGTAGTGGCAGTGGCAGTGTCATGGGCAACAATACAGAAGGCAACAAAGCAGCAGATGAGGGGCAACAACAGCTAGGCATCAACAATACAGAGAATGCTGCAGGGTCTGAGTAGTATGCAACAGGCATATTGCTAGAACACTTTCCTCGCTAAGAGGGAGTGTTGATTTTTGTTGCATCGGAAAGTGATCTAAGTCTCAAAATTGGTGAGGAGGCTTAGACACCAGTATTCCAAAGAACCCAGAAACCATTTGTGTAAATTCCACTCGGCTCATGTTTTATTAAAATAATTAATTATTTTAATGGAGACCCTAAGTCTAAACTTAGGGAAATTAAATAATTAATCGGTATTAATAAAACATAGTGTGAATCTTCTAGAGAACAAAGATCAAGTCAAGTTTTAATCTTTGCCATTGATTGGACTTCTAATCTGGGTCGTTGATTCATCAATGAGAAGATTATAAAACAAGGCTTGAGGGTCATTTGGAAAGTAAGCCGGGCAAGCGTTCAGTAACCCGAGGGAAGTAGATTCTGAAGGAATAGAATTCGAGTTCAGAGGGAGCTTTGTAGGGTGAAGGAAGCAGAGGGTTGTAGCAGTGACAGGGTTCGAGGGAAGGAGGCAGCAAAAGATCAGAGAAGCAACACATAGGAGCAATGCAGTAGCCTCACGCAATGGTGACACAGGCTATGCTGGCTCTGCGCAGAGGGCCACACAGAGTGACGCAGGGAGGGCTGGTGACTCCCTTAGGTGTCAGAAATTCTTCTGGGTATTGAAGAAGAATTCTGTTAGGTGTATCTCAAAAGGTCTTCTCAATTGTTTCTATCAGACTTTCCTTGTAAAGATTTCATTGCTGAAGAATAATATAAACCCTCATTTGCTGCACCGGTTTTCCCACATTGGGTTTTTTTGAGGACAATTGTCCAAAAATAAGTGTCTATGTGATTGATTCTTATGCTTATATTTTCTACTGTTCTGTTCTCTGCATATACATGAGTTATTGTTGCAGTAGTCTTTATTTCAAAATTTACTGAATAATTCTGTAAATAACTTATTGTAAGTAGGAGAAGTAAATCTATCACTACAGTGGTATTTCAAGATTGAAAATTTCACAGTCCCTTGTTGAAATTTCACCCTCTTCGGTCGGTGTAACTACTCATCACTGTGCTGCATCTCTCTGTCAAGCTAAAATCTATTTCTTTTTCTCCTCAAAGGAGGGGATAGGTGGTGGAATGAAGAAAAGTGACAAATTGGTTGAACAAACTTTGACTCAAAATGAGGCGGATGCTCCTGTGGCACAGTCTGTTCACCGATTTCCAATCTCTTTGGGACTTCCACATGATACCTTCTTTCCACTTCTCTGTACAATCTGACCATGCCACCCGCTGTTGCTGGAATAATGGCATAAGATAGATCCATCTAAATAGAACCACCTAGATCAGATGTGAACTAGAAAGAAGCATTCCCCACACATCTGGTGCATCAATCACTGCTATGTCCATGGTGATGATTCTGTAGGGGTAATCAACTAAGGCCACCTGTAGATCGTTAACGAGACCAAGAACTTCAACTTTTCTAGAATCCATAGAGCAGATGTTTTGATAAACTCTAGAGATTCTTAGGTTCAATTGTTCCATAACTTTCTTAGTTATAACATTCGTAGATGCACTAGAGTCAAGCATGCAATTATGGAGTAAACGATCATTTATATCCAATGTCAAGAAGAAAGGTTGATGGTTTTTATTAGTCATATAGTAGTTTAAGTCTTTTAATATGATTTCCTCATCTTTAGGTTGAGTATCAAATCTTTCGTGTTGAGCAACGCCTAAGGCTTTAAAGAATGAGGCCCTTTGTGACAAAATCTTTAGCAATTCTAAGACCAGAACTGACATCTTGATGTTATTGATCCATGCTGCCCAATATACCTTTAATCCAGACTTATACCTTTCGGCAAGAACCCGTCTATTTTGAATCTGATCTTTACCTCTCCTTGTGTAACCTTTACTCTTTGCAAGCTCTAGAATCTTCTCCTGAGATGGCTTTTCACCATATGCCTGAGTAATGGGGTCTTTTTCTTCATTGAAAGTATTAATGACAGAAGTTGAAGATATTATATCGACACATTGACTTTCCTTGGAGTTATCTTGACTTGTTTTATTATCCTGTTGGTTTCTACTTTCCTTTAGGATTCTCCTAGCAAAGGTGCATGTACTCTCTTCATGGAAACTTTCATAAGGTCTGCAGAAAGGAACAAACTCATCAATCATATTGGCAGACTCATCAATCATATTGAAGATATTATATCGACACATCGACTTTCCTTGGAGTTACCTTGACTTGTTTTATTATCCTATAAAATCATCAATCATATTGGCAAATTTCTTCTTGGCCATGGATTGTTGTTGTTACCCCTGTTATTATTGTTTTTTCTAGGGGACATACTTTGCATCCAGAACCTTTCCATTTGTATCAATTGATTTTGAATCTCGCTTATTTGTTTGGCATGTTCAACTTTCATTTCTTTCATTAACCGAGTAATTTCTTTAACTGACTCAGAGTCCTCTTCTTTAACTTCTTTCCCCTTGGAATTGATTTGGACTCTCTCAAAACCAAGGATTTCTGACTTCCCTGAGGCTTTCTTATCTTTTTCCAATTCCTCAACTGTGCTTTGGGAAACAACTAGAGCATTGGGGTGGGCATGTCCAATCTCATACTGAGTCTCTATAGGGTAAGCCTTAAGATATTGTTCTAGAATTGTCTTGTTAGGAGGCTTGTATTCTTGCGTCATATCCCTTAAGAGTTTGTTAAATCTTTGGTTAACTTCTTCAACTGTTTTGTTTTCTCTTTTCTTAATAGTGTTGATTTCATACTTTCCTTCCCTCTTATCTCCATATTTATCCTTGAATGCATCAAGAAGGGATCTCAAAGAATCAAAGACATTGTCAACTTTGTCTTGAAACCAATTGAGAGCATCATCTTCTAGAGAAACCACAAATAGTTTCATCCGAACATCTTCGTGATTGTAAGCAGTAGCATGAGCGAATCTTTGGATAAAGCAGTTGAATTTCTTTATGTGTGCTTCGACATTTATAACATTGTTCCCCTGGAAAAGCGACAACTTTCTTGTAGTGGATTCATTTGGTAGATCATGTGGATACACTCTAATGTTGGTGAAGTTGCAAGGCTTGAAGAAATCACCCACGATGTCTTGATTTATAGAATAGTTGATGAAAATCAAATGGAGATCAAGGAGAGCTTTATGTCCGAGAAAATTCAAACTATCTCTAGAATGTAACTTGTTTAATCGAGCTCTTAGAACCTTTTAAGGATCGAGAGTGGGGTTAACTAGGATACCAGGATTCCTTCTAGAGTACTTTCTTATGCATCGATGAATAAGTGGAGTCGCCACCCAAACGGGAAACCAACGTAAATGTCTAGGTGCTAATGGTGTGAATGAACAAGATGAGGAGATTAGTGAGAGAACAAAAGATAAGGAGATGAGAAGATGAAGAATGATGCAAGAAGGTGCGAAAAGTGTGGGGTTGATGGGATTAATGGAAAGATGGAAGATGATTAGAGGATTATGAGAAATTGTCGTAAACCCCAACAACAAGAAACTTGTCCCTCACAACGGCGCCAAAAAAATGTTGTCGCTTGGATTGTATAGGCACCACGACAACCGCTCAGGGCGAGGGCTGTCACTCTGATCGCCGCACACTCCGTTCTAGATGTCTCCCAATAACAGGCTATGGGGGGTAGCCCCTATGGAAATGAGGTGAAGGAAAACAAGTTGGGAACCAACTTGCTTGGGAGACACAGATGACTGGCCTAGCTACTTGGTTAAAATTAACAAGACTTAAAGATTTAATTAGATTTAAAGATGAGACCAATGCCTTATGGAGTCACAATTATTACTTATTACAAATTTAAACCAAGTAATCGGATGGACACCCGCTTCTTCATATGATAAACTAACCTATATGAGATGTAACTCCTAAGAACTAGGTGTGATGCAAGGATGTTGGTTAAATTTAGATTAAATGCCTAATCTGAGTTGAACCTATTGACCACTGGAGTGGCACTTGATGATTATATGAAGACTCCATGCCCAAGGATGAACTAAAGGACACTTGTACCATCAGATATCATCAGTTCAACATTGTTTTTAAACTCTACTTCTTCTTATCATTTTACTTCTTCAGTCCTCAGATTCCGCAGCCCTATGGGCATATTGTATAAATGTCACTAGCATGATGGTTAAATCCATGTAACAGGCCTTGGAGTGTTTTTTTTACTTGGTCAATTATTCCTTCTTTTTAGCAACGAATAATTTTCTAGGTTTTTTCACTCATTGCATTACCCCAAAGCCGAGGTGACAGCTTGAAGGTTGAGCCCCGTACACATCTTAGTGTCTAGAGTCAATGTATATTACCATGCTAGGTCATTTTCGAAATTTCGTGGAATTTGACTAGGTCTAAGTAGGGTTTTTTTAATAATTAAAAATTTCCCGCAAAACAAGATTTTTTAATTAATTTCTATGTAATGATGTAAATAAGTGGCCTTTGGAAATGTTTGGGGCGTGTGACCACTCGAAATTCATCCTTGGAGACCCAACATTATCCTAGGACCCACTTTGGGGGTCAAAAAATGACTTATACTCTCTCCAAATCCAAATTTTCTAATGTCAGTGGCAAAAATGAGGAAAAATTCAAAAAAATTGAATAATTGGAAAAATTTAGAAAATTTTCCAAAGTCAAAATAAGTCAAATTTTGACATGGAAATTATGTGGAGAAGTCAAAGGTGATTCGGCAACCACGTGGGGCCCACCACTTAAGGTACAACTCAAGTCAACATTTCAAAAGCAAGTTAAGAGTATCACGCTGGTTGAATGAAATGCTACGTATGCCTAAAATTCACTTTGAATTTAATTTAAGCATGTTGAATTACAACAAGCTATTTTCACATAGAAAACTGAACCTTTACCACAGATTTGAAAACTTCAGTTTGTTAGGACAACAAGCATGTCTTTGGGCTTGAGGGTGGAGGATAGGTTGGATGGGCAAAGCAACTATAGTGCACGGAGGGAGAGAATCCAGAGCATCTTTGAGGAGGCAGAAGTCTGAGGCATAATGGTACATACCACACATCACCCAGTAGTAGCACTTGCTGACCTTGTTCAGTTGGCTGATTTAATAAGAGAAATGGCAAGGGAAAAATGATGATTCTGGATGGTGTTAAAGACCATGTCATTCCTCATGTGAGAGGAAAGACATATGCACATGAGATGTGGACAACCTTGACCAATCTTTACCAGAGCACACATGAAAACATAAAAATGGTCCTAAGGGAGAAGCTGAAGGCCATTAAAATGGCTAAGACTGATGGTATTACAACATACCTCACAAAGATCACTTCTGTGCGAGATGAGTTGGCCGCTGTTGGAGAGACCATTCCACCCATCAAGTTGGTGCAGATTACATTGAATGGTCTTCCCAAGACTTGGGAGAGTTTTGTGGATGGGATTGTTGCACGGGAGAACCTTCCCACTTGGGAGAGGTTGTGGAATGATTGCATTCAGAGTGAAATCAGAAAGAACCATCTGGGGGCAGCCAAGTAGGTAGAGGAGGATGACTATGTAGCATTGTTAGCAAGGGGCAAGAAGGGCAAAGGAAAGAAGCAAGTTTCCACAAGTGGTGGTGGGGGCAAAGGCAGAGGTAAAGGTAAACAGGTGAACAAGGAGAAGGACTATTCCAAAGTCAAATGTTGGAATTGTCAGAAGTTGGGACACTACGCAGTTGTGTCCGAAAAAGAAGAAGAAGGAAAAGGACAAGACCATGGTAGCATCAACAGAGATTGAAGACTTTTCAAAGAGCTTTGATCTAGAGTTTGGGTTCATAGCTTGTGAGTCCACTAGTGCAGGATTGCATGCCACACAGGTTGAGAGGGAGTGTGCACTTCTCTCCACTAGCAGGACATCTTCAGGTATTTGGTATGTTGACAGTGGGGCTTCCCGTTATATGACAGGAGTCCGTGAGTACTTCTCAGAGCTTTTAGAGAGTGGCACT
Organism: Pinus albicaulis; assembly: GCA_034641835.2. Taxonomy (NCBI): domain Eukaryota; kingdom Viridiplantae; phylum Streptophyta; class Pinopsida; order Pinales; family Pinaceae; genus Pinus; species Pinus albicaulis. The sequence continues at coordinate 885,885,188 of CM076570.1, read as the reverse complement.
GATATAGAGGTAGTACTCGGAGACGACAACATTGTTAGAGCAGTCGGTGTGGGGACATTGATATTTGATAGAGAACCCAAACCTCCCTTGAAAGTGTCAGATGTTCTATATGTGCCAGGGATGAAGAAGAACCTTATATCCGTTTCAGCATTGGAGGACAGAGAGTATGAGGTATTGTTCAAGAGAGGACAGATGCTTATATATCCCAGGGGCGCTCTAGCTGATTCAGCTAGAGTGATTGGTGTACGCCATGCAAAGGTGTACAAGTTTTCATTTCAGCCCCTTATGACATTGAGCAGTAGTACCGACAATAGAGCTAGCAGTTCAGAGCTGTGTGAGATTTGGCACCGCAGGATGGGGCACATGTATCATGGGACCTTGAGGACATTGCGGGAGATCACCACAGGTGTGCTAGATTTCAGTTATGATCACATTGATACATGCAAAGGATGTGCTATGGGGAAGTTTGCGAAATTCCTTTTTCCCAGCAGTGACAACAGATCGACAGGGATTCTTGATTTGATTCATACTGATGTGAGCAGTCGGATGTCTCATGTATCCTTGGTTGGATATGAGTACTATGTTTTATTCATTGATGATCACTCCAGGAAGACCTGGATTTATTTCTTGAAGACCAAGGGTGAGGTCTTCAAGCGGTTTCAGGAGTTCAGAGCTCTTGTGGAGACTGAGACAGGTCAGACAATGGAGGGGAGTATACCCTTGGTGAGTTTGTTGATTATTGTGCGGAGGTAGGCATCAAGAGGGAGTTCACAGTTCCTTACAAACCCCAACAGAATGGGGTTGCGGAGAGGACGGACATATCCGTCGTTGGGGCTGCCAAAGCCATGCTACATGATCAGGGGTTACCGTTGTTTTTGTGGGCAGAGGCCTACAACATTGCTGTGTATTTGCAAAACAAGAGTCCACATCGTGCCTTTGGGCATGTGACTCCGGAGGAGGCTTTTTCTGGGAAGAAGCCTGATGTTGGTCACTTCCGTATCTTTGGGTGTATTGCATACTCCTATGTACCCAAGGAGAAGAGGACCAAGCTAGAGCCCACTGCAGAGAAGGGCATCTTTGTGGGTTACAGTGAGACCTCGAAGGCCTTTCGGATTTATATTCCTGCACAAAGGAGAGTTGTTGTCAGGCGGGATGTGAAGTTCGAGGAGGATAGGGCTTTCAGGAGGTCATGGGAGTTAGAGTATTTGGATTCACCAGACCCTCGGGAGCAGCTGAGTCAGTCATAGGGATCTAGTGGGCAGGGATCAGGAGGTACATCGATTACGGTTTCAGGTCCATTAGTGAGCAGTGGCTTGCAGAGTCAGATGGGTGGTGCTTTGGGCAACATGCAAAGCAGTCCGCAGAGAAGTTCACAAGGTAGCCCATTTATGGACAGTTCACACGGTACTTCAGCATCTAGAGGCACAGGTTCAAGCATGAGGTCGATTGGCAGGCCTTCAGGAGTTCAGGCTTCTGATGAGGATGGGGATTCTTTCACTTCGGTGGGAGAATTGTGCTCAGGGAAGAGGAAGCCCAAGTGGCTTTAGGACACCTTGAGAGAGGCCACATCTGTTGCTGGGTCGAAGAGACAGGTTAGAGAGAGTAGATCACCTGAGTGGTTCTGTAGCTATATGGCATTGGTTGCTAGCATTGTTGACTCCGAGCCTTCTAGTTATGAGGAGGCAGCTAGCCAGCAGGTCTGGAGAGAGGCCATGCAGGAGGAGTATTCTTCTATCATGAAGAATGAGGTTTGGGAGGTGGTGCCGAGGACTGAGGGGAAATCCGTGGTTACTTCCAGATGGCTTTACAAGATAAAGCATGTTGCAGATGGCAGCATGGAGAAGTTCAAGGCTAGATTTGTGGCTAGAGGGTTATCCCAGGTAGAGGGAGTTGATTATGAGGAGACCTTCGCTCCCGTGGCTCGATATACTTCCATTCGCTCCATTATATCAATAGCAGCAGAGATGGGTTGGAAGATCCACCAGATGGATGTGAAGATCACATTTCTCAATGGCTTCATATAGGAGGAGGTGTACATTGAGCAACCGCAGGGCTTTGAGGTGCATGGGAAGGAGTCCCATGTATGCAGACTGAAGAAGGCACTTTATGGCCTAAAGCAAGCTCCTAGAGCTTGGCACTCCAGGATTGATACATACTTGCAAGAGATGGGTTTCACAAAGAGTGATGCAGATCCGAACCTATAGTTTATTGTGGTAGGTGAGGAGCCTCTCATTCTGGTGTTGTATGTGGATGACTTGGTCATTACAGGTGCAAGGAGACTCATAAAGGGCTGCAAGAGATCTCTTGCTTTAGAGTTCGAGATGAAGGACATTGGCTTGATGCATTACTTTTTGGGATTGGAGGTGTGGCAGGAGGAGGGGCATTTCTCCCTGGGACAGGGGAAGTATATTGTGGACATTCTTAGCAGATTTCACATGGAGGATTGCTAACCCATGTCGACACCTATGATCACTAACTGGAAGAAGCTTCACGCTTCTGATTTCGAGTTGGTGGATCCCACATTGTATAGACAGCTGATTGGTTCCTTGATGTATTTGGTCAACACTCGACCAGATATATGTTTTGCAATCAACGCGATGAGCCAGTTCATGTGTGAGCCCAGGAGAGTGCACTGGGTTGCTGCAAAACACATTTTGCGTTACTTGCAAGGGACAATGAATTATGGTCAGGATTATAGATAGGGAGATGGAGTGAGATTGGCAGGGTACACTGATTCTGATTGGGCAGGTTGTGCTTCTGACAGGAAGAGCACTTCAGGGTGTTTGTTTTGGGTTGGGTTCGACAGTTGTGTCGTGGTTCAGCCGAAAGAAACAATCAGTCGCATTGAGTTCAGTAGAAGCAGAGTACATGGCAACCAATTTGGCTAGTTGTGAGGCCATATGGCTTCGTAAGATGTTGTTTGGCTTATTTGGTCAAGCATTGAGACCTTCAATGATTTACTGTGATAATCAGAATTGCATTAAACTCATGGAGAATCCATTATTTCATGACAGTTCAAAGCATATCGGGATCAAATATCATTTCATCAGGGACTATGTTCAGAAGGGAGCTGTGAAGCTTGAGTATATTCCCACATATGAGCAGGTAGCGGACAAATTCACCAAAGCCTTACCACGGGGCAAGCATGTCTACTTCAGAGACAAGATGGGAGTGGTGAGGGACACTTTCCTCGGTAAGAGGGAGTATTAAAACTTGGGTACCAGAGGACAAGTAGTTCCCTAAAGCTCTGATCTTTGGCCTAGGGAAAAGTGTCCAAATGTATTTGTACTTTTCTCCTAAAGTGACTTTATAAGTGGTAAAGTCAAATCTAATTTAAAAGTGACTTTATAAGTGATAAAGTTACTAAGTCTAATTTTAAAGTGACTTTATAAGTGATAAAGTTACTAAGTCTAATTTTAAAGTGACTTTATTATAGTCAATGTGAAATTAGAAAGTGAAAAAATGACTATAGGAATAAGTGGGTCTTTATTAAAGTGGGGTGAATTGAAAAATATAAAGTGAGAATTAATTGCACATTTAATCTTAGCCCTAGATCTAAAGCTATCTCAGCCATTGGATTTAGGGATTCCTCAAATGTCACTTAGGGTTAGGTTAAAGGAGGAAAAGAAGAGAAAAGGTCATTCAGTCTTTCATGCGCAGATTGAGAGAGGAGGAAGACAGCAGGAGAAATTTCTGAGCAGAGAAGAAGAAGGAGAAACATCACCTTGGCACATTTACCAAGGCAACACTATTTTAGCAAATTTGTATAGCATAGTAGGAGCATGATTTTCAAGGCAAGTGGCACAAAAATCGAGGAAGGGAGAACAACATTTATTGCAACAATACTGGCACAAACTTCGAGGTTCGTATAGCGGCAAAGGAGGCACTGTTTTCGAGGTCCATACAACAGCAAAGCAACCCAAAAATTGAGGTCTGTACAACATCAGTTGGCATAGTTTTCGAGGCAGCATTTGGCACAGTTTTTGAGGAGGGCCGTACCACTATTATGGCACACTTTTCCATGCTATCCATACAACATTTAATGCTGTACTTTTCGCTGTAATTTTTTTGTTTTGTATTGGCACAAAAATCGATGTGGAGTACAAGCACGGTTTTCGAGATAAGTAAAAATTATTGGTTGTTGGAATTTTTACTGTGTATTTCATTTCTCTGTAAAAGCAATATTTAGAAATAAAGAAGAGCTTTCGAACTAGTTTTCCCAAAGAGTTATAGGGGGTTTTTCAAGGGTCATATTGACAAAAAATCAGCGTGTTAATTTTCTGTGTGTGGCTGAAATATTTTCTGTGTTTTATTTCTGCAATTTCCAGCACTGTGAAGTTTCCAGAATTTGTGTTTTCAGAAATATTTATTATTTCCAGTTTGTTGAATGTATGTTTATGGGAATGGGCATTTAACTATATGGGAGTGATAAGGAGAAACTGATAACCGGGGTTGGGTCTAAAATTTCTACATTTTCTAAAGTCATCACAACCGAGTATTTTCATGATAAATACTACAGTATTACGGTATGAATGCCAAGTCTGTAAATTAATATATGTTGTCCATTATGCAGTATTCTCCATGAGTGTCAATGCACTATGGGTCATTTGAACAACGATACAAATTTGACCTTTATTTGAATCAAACTTGTATATGTCCTCATGAAGCAAGTCTAAATACTGTAAACAATTGAGTATATATTATGATACTTTACGCTAGATATGCCAAGGAATATATTTACCAAATAGTGACGTCAACGCATACAACTGATGCCAAATATCCTTATATGTTGATAATACTGAGATGCCATGCACATAAAAGTTTAAAACTGATTTTTGCAACTGACGAACTACTGAAGATGAGGCACTACTTACTAGATTTGTTTTAAGCCTCAAACTTTGTGAAAAAATTCAGAAAAACTCTTCTCAAATTGTCACTCTGATCCTCGACGTGGCCAACTCTGAGTAGCTTGTATTGGTACAAATTCTCAAACAAAAATACTTACTTGAAGTTCCATGCCGAGAAGTATCCATAGGGATGAGGTCCATATGTGGCACAACTAATTTTCTTTTAGGCTTCGACTTTAGAATAGTTCCAGGTATGAGATTCGTGCTATATAGTTAGATCAAGGTGGAGTTCTTTACTAAATAACTTTATAAAGTGATGCTTTAGGTTGGCTGTGTAATTCTTCAATTTGATGCCAAACATGTCATTCAATAAACTGCAAACCTATGTCAATTTGTTACCACTGGTCTTACTGTAGTATCAACGTTTCATGGGATTCTTTATGGCTGATTATTAAAGGCCAAATCTTTCAGGACCAAGAACCCTTAAATTGATCTTATTGCAGTGATCCGAGTATGTGATTTTGATTTGTATGATTGCAGCTCTTGATAAGGTCGAGGGCTATTAAAATTTGGTGCTTTGAACCCTTGTAGTCTTTATTCCAGACTTTTATACTCTTCTTCCTTCTCAAATGGAGTGCTAGATCACAGTTACAACTCTCTCCTTTAAGGCCGAGGAGCATAGAAGACTTTCTAAAATGGATGCCTTAATGAGGACTAGATTGGTGTCAGAAATTCAGTCTTCTCTTGCAATTTGCAAACAGGCTTACTATATTAGAAACTTCGCTGGTTTCCACGGAGGTGCCAAGGAGATTGACTTGTAAGAAAATAGAACTAATGAATCCAAAACAAAAACAACCAAGAGCCAGACTTAAGAACCCTCGATGAATCAAAACAAATGAACTTGAAATATCCAAGAGCTGCGGTCATCCCTCCTGTAAAAGTTTCGTAAACGAAGCTTGCTTGGGCTTGTCCTCACCTGTGCTCTGATACCATGTTAATTTTGAGTTAATATGTTCTTTGCGTAGGTTAGTTACTTCATTAGCCCATTATCAATTCTATTAGACCATAAGCAATCACTTTAAACATCACCATATTATAGTAACTAATGAAATAACATTAAATGTAAGTGCAGAAGACAAGCCAAGACAAGTGAACACAAAGATATGGCTCAAGCTCGGGAAAAACCCCAAGATGGGGGAAACCCTTGATCAATCTTCTTATTATTATAATCAAACGTTCAACAGAGGATGAGAGAATACATTCAATGTCAACATTGACTTGTCAATGTGATAATCAGGACCATTGTTTAAAATCCGAATAAGCACCCCAATCGAATATGCATTCTGAAGCCACAATCAATCCTGATCAGTGGGCAATGGTAGACAAAGAATGAACTGAATCTCGGTAAGGGTTTACAGGTTCATGACTATAATACCTCCAGACTTCTATTCAATGTTGCGGCCTTTCTTCTAGAAGAACTGAGCCAGTGTTAGCCTCTACATAGGCCTTTCAGTCTATCCAATACATAGAGACTAGGCCCGCGACCTAGATGAGATTCCATTCGGACTTCCTACCTTCAGTGACAAGGGACATAAGCACTGCGGCCTACCTGTACCTTCTGTTAGGAGTGCGGATATCAGTAGAGGAGGAAACCCATACATATGGGTGCCAAAAACACCATCCAATGGCCTTTGATAAATGCGGCTTAGTCTCTGCTCAGATTCAGTCCTGCTATGAAGAGAAATGAGCCCTGAATATTGTATCAAACTGACTTCGGTCTCTTGTCTGTGGAACACAACCCTAACCAATCCTTGAAACAATCCTCCAAGTCTCCTTACAGGCTACAACAAGCCTCAGTTAATGTGGCTTTCCTTCAATAGAAAAACGATACTTAAACATAGATGATCCTCTTCCCAAACTCGACTCCTGTTTTTGGATGTTCGAACCTCATACCCGCACCCTATTTTAGAATAATTTTGTACCTCTATGATGTCTCAAATGAAGATGGAGGCACCTCTATATATAGGAATTGATGGGGGTCAAGAGACGTGTCTTTTGAACTTGTTGAGCTGACATAGAGATAAGGCCGACCTTGATTATTTTTGTGTGAGAGAATAAATTCAAAAACCCACTTCTACTTATCGAAATTTGACGATCTTTAGATCGATTTTGGTACTCTCGAAGAGAAAAATTTAATGCAATAATTATCTTCATCAAATAATCTGTCGAAAGTGGAATTTAGCCCTAGTTGCCAATTTTAACAGTCCATCATGAAGAATGATGTGTGGGAGATACTTCCGAGACCAAAGGGGAAGTTAGTCAGGACTTCCCAGTGGATCTATAAGATCAAACATGCAGTAGATGGCCACATCGAGAAGTACAAAGCAAGGTTTGCGGCAAGAGGGATCTCCTAGAAAGAGGGAGAGGACTATGAGGATACTTTGTTCTAGCGTATAGGTACACTTCCATCAGGACTACTGTTTCTCTTGCTTCAGTTATGGGTTGTAGGTTACATCAAATGGATGCAAAGTCTGTGTTCGTTAATGGTGTGATTGAGGAGGAAGTGTACATAGACCAACCTCAGGGCTTTGTGATACATGGGAAGGAGTCACATGTTTGCAGATTGAAGAAGTCTTTGTACGGACTTAGGCAGACTCCCAAGGCATGGTATTCCAGGATTAATGGATACTTGATGAGTTTGGGCTTCACTAAGAGTGATACAGATCCCGACCTTTACTTCATCGTTGTTGATGGTGATCCTTTGATCTTGGTGCTGTATGTTGATGAACTATTCCTTTCTGGGCTATAAAGGCTCATTGTCCAGTGAAAGAGGGAGTTGGATTTGTAGTTCAAGATGAAGGATCTTGGGTTGATGCATTATTTCTTGGGATTGGAGGCGTGGTAGAGGCCAGGTGAGATCTTCCTCAAATAGGGAAAGTGCATAGTTCAGATCTTGGGGAGATTCGGTATGAGGGATTGTAAATCGATGGCTACACCTATGGTGACAAATTTGAAGAAGCTGAGTGATTCTGCTTCATATTCAGATTTGGTGGATCCCACTATGTTCACGCAGTTGATTGGATCCTTGATGTACCTAGTTGACACCGGGGATATTTGCTTTGCAGTGAGCACCTTGAGCCAATTTATGGTTGAGCTGGGGCATGTACATTGGGTTGCAGCGAAGTATGTGTTGAGGTACTTGTGTGGTATAGTTGGACATGGTCTGAGATATGTCTTAGGTGGTGAAGTGAGGTTGTAGGGATGTACTGATTCTGATTGGGTCGGGAGTGTAGTGGACAGAAAGAGCACCTCGGGGTGCTGCTTTAGCTTGGGATGAGCTATGATATCCTGGATTACTAGGAAGCACACTTCTGTCGCACTAAGTACAACAAGAGTGGTGTATGTTGCAGACAGTGTTACAAGTCAAGAAGCAATGTGGATTCAAAAGCTTCTTGTAGGACTATTTGATCAGGGGGTAGAGATGACCTTGATATATTGTGATAATCAAAGTTGTGTGAAGCTTTCAGAGAACCAAATATTCCTGACAGGTCAAAGCACATTGATATCAAATATCACTTCATCTGAGACATGGTACAAAAGGGAGCAATGAAGCTCCAGTACATATCCACAGATGAGCAAATTGCAGACATTCTCACTAAGCCTCTGTCTAAGGGCAAGTTTGTATACTTCAAAGACAAGCTTGGCGTGATGCAAAATTTCTCCCTTATTGAGAGGGAGTGTTGATGTTTTTGCAACATCGAGTAGACATTATCCTATGGGGTCATGCTAATTTGACTAGGGGAGAATGATACATTCACCCATGATTCACCCATGTGGCCATGCTGATTTGGCTAGGGGTGAATGGCCTAGGGGTAGTCTTTCTCCTATGGGGCCATGCTGATTTGTATAGGGGTGAATGACTGAGGGGAAGTCTTTCTCCCATGGGGCCATGCTGATTTGTCTAGGGGAGTTTGGCTCATGATGCTCCCATTGCTTGCTCTGGGATGGAGTGATCTAATTTTTTATGGAGGATTTGATTTTTTTAATCTAATGGGGTTTTTTACCCATTAGTGGAATAAACAATTGTAGTCTAATGTTGAGTTGTAATCTAGGCTCCATAAGTGAAGGGGTTACTTATAATGAGGTGCTTCTTTATGAGTCTCCACTCAAAATTAGAGATCTGTATAAATAGACAAGCGTGTGAGGAGACAAATCATCAACATGGCAAGCTCATTCATTCTTTTGTGGTTGAGGAGAAATTTGGCTAAGGAGAGATCTATTTGCTAGAGATAATATTCATCATTTCTATCTCTTTCTTGGAGGCCGCACATGTGAGAGATTGACCGAGCTTGATCAACACCTTGACCAGCCGCATGTGTGGCAGAAGTTGAGCAAGTTGACCACAACTTTGACTGAGTTTGACTGTAGGGTTGACCAAGCTTGACTGCAGCTGTGTGAGCGGGTTTGACCGCGGACTTTGATCGCAGTGCGCACATGCTAATTTTATTGTAGGGTGAGTTTGAATTTGAATGCAGGTCATTGACGAGCGTTAACTTTTGATTTTTGATTGGTTTGACCAACGTTGATTAGCAACAGTTTGACTAGGCTTGTCTGGTGTTTTGTTTTGTAATGTTCGCACAAATTTCTGCTATGTAACCTTGCTAAAAAGACAATTTCTCCTCAAGAAAATGTTGATTGGTTTTCTCCCAAAGTTTGGTTTCCCAGGGTAAAAATATTGTGTCTACTGCGCATGGTTGTCTTTCTATGATCTTTATTGTTTCCACTGCATTTGCAATTGAGATTTTCTATGTATAATTATTCAATGATGTCCGTGGCATGGGAAACACTGTTTGAAAATCATTAGGAAGTAATTATCAGATTAGAAAATTGTATTCTACTGCACTTGCTATAGAATTTCGACAATGGAAGCCTTCAATCTTCCTTCCAAGCTCTTACAAATCTGCTCGTTGGCAACTAGCAAATAAACCACTCAAAACCCTAGCAAAGATTAGTGCAATGAGAAACAGAATGAGAGAAAAGTGATTGAGTGTTTTAATCTACAAAGAAATGCTAGCCATGCCTAACCCAAGCTTTTGGAAGCTTGTCTTGGTTTCTGCAAGTAAAATAAGAAACCGATTTTGCCTTCTTATGTAGGAGCGCTAAAGGAGCATTTTTATTCTCTTTGGAGCATTATGGGAGTGATGTTCTCTGAGTGCTTCCTAAACGTTCCTTGAATGGGTAGGGAGTGTTTTTTTTGGAAGGGGGAGTGCACTTCTAAAAGGGGCTCCCAAAAGGAAGCGTGTTCGCTAGGGCACTTCTTGAATACTTCCTTTGGGAGTATGCTTTGGGAGTCCAGCGTTGGGGTGGAGGGATGCTCCCTTGCAATGTAGTCTAGCACTAGTTGAGCCTCGAGTAAATGTATGCAGTTGTAATCTTGACCTTGAACCATCCCCTTTCATGAAGAAGAGAAAATTAAAGAGATTTCTTTTGGAGGCATTAAAAATCATAATCCTAGTTTTGTTAAAATTGACAAGTTGTGTATGGTCACAAAAGCTGGAGAGGGCCTTAAGTTTCCTTGGTAGATCCTTTGGGGAATATGCTAAGAAGATCACATCATCTACAATGAAGAACAATGTAATCGAGATGTGGTGTAAGGGGTGACCCTTTTGGGCATGTTTGCTGTCCTTGTCAATGTAAATCCCAAATAAAGTCAGTTAGAGGGGGCATCCTTGCTTAAGCGTTAAACTCAACAGAAGTACTCTGGATGAAGTTAGGTTGTCCATGGGCTGCATGGAACTGGCCCGCAACAGTCTCATGTTGTCTCATAATAAAGTCAATGACAGGGTTGGAGATGCCAATATCATGCGACCTGCGAAACAAAGAGTGTGTTGGAACAAAATCAAAGGCCTTCTAGGAGTCCATAAAACAACATAAGACCTCAGTCGATTGTTGCCTGACCTCTCTCATCATAGCTTGATGTGTAGCGATGTGATCAATAGTTTAGTGGTTTCAGCACTGTAGCACGAACCTTGGCAAAAGTATGCCTGATTATTATTGTTGTGTTACTATTTGCATGAGAACTTCAACCTGATTTAAAAATAGGATGAAAAGTATGTTGTGACAATGGGGAAAAACCAGAGCCAACTACATCATTGAAGAGATCTGCAATAGAATGTGCTAGAGTCAAGACCATACTTGAAAAACTCAGGTTGATGCCCTTCACTGTCTGCAGTTTTGCTAGTGATCAAATTCTGGATAGCTCTTTAGCAGGTACAAGATTTAGCTTTACAAATTCCACTTGATTGCTTCAGCATGATGAAATTATTTTGTTTGTGAAATTCAATTTATGGCTCAAATCGATGCATTTTCCATCCTCTTTTCAGCAGTCATTTCTTCCTTAGCTTTGGTTAGAAGTAAATCATTGCTTAATCTGTGTTTGTTATGGCAAACAGGTTTTCAGATGACAATTATAAAGTGCAAGCTGCTCGTTTGAAACACAGTATACCTTGCTGGGGTTATGTTCTGGAGGAGCATCCCCGTCAGGGCAGGTTTTATGCACCTACTATCACTCTTTATAATTTTGATCATATAAACAATGATAAATTTGAATAGTCATTGAAACAAAAATCTCTACCTGTTGTACTTGCCATTGTATAATTAACATCTTGCATGTGCCCACTTGTGCAGATTCATGGTGGAGCGTGCTGAGGAGATTGGCATAGAACCAGGTGAAATTCGTGCATTACTTCAACAAGGTCAAGCCATTTTTGTAAATGGAAAAATGGTTAGTCACGAAATCAGTTAAATTTCTAGTTACATCAGAGTTTTTGCTTGTTTTCTGTCATCTCATCATAAATGGCTCAGAGGTCACTAAAATGAGGTAAAAGTGGAAGGAGACAAAACCCTTAGCTATGATCCTTGGTAGAAAAGAAAAATCTTGACCATTGGTGGATATCTTTTGTAAATGCATAAAGAGGACTGACACTAAGCTATTTCATTCAAATAATAATGAATATTTGATATTTAGTGACATTCGTACGAAACTCCTGCTTACTAGTTGTTGGGAAATCACTAGGACAACAATTAGGGATGGTTTCTCTTTACTTTGATAATTGCTTGTGATTATATGTTGGCTTCTTATTACTTCGTTATGTTCTTTTCATCAAACAATTATCAAAACCGTAAATCATGAAGATCACAAAAAGACAATGGACACAAGATATAGGCTCCAAGCTGGGGCAAAACAACTCCAAGGGGAAAACCTAGTAAATTTTTCTCTTTTTATAGAATCAGATCAAAGTGAGAATTCCAAAACCCAAACACCAAGATCAAGACCTCCCACAAGACCCAAGTCAGCCCTCCTTTCAAGCTTCTCCAATAAGTCAAAGTCAACTTTAGTCAATGCCTTCAAAACTCGGTCAAACTGTAGATTTTCGGCCCCTGCAACTAGGTCTGCAACTTCAGCCCTTGCGACAGCTTCAGAAATTTGCACATGTGAGAGATTTAGGGAAGATTTTAGGGCACAAAATTTCAATGTGGAAAAAGTCGAAGTCAGGATTAAATCGGCAAGGGTCAAAAAGTTGAAAAACTCGGCAAAGTTAGGAGTTTTTTGAAAAGGTTGACAAAATGAGAAAAATACAAAATTATTTAATTTCGGCATCTTAACCACGCTTTTGGATGAACAGGCGACTTTTTCAGTCGAATCGGCAAAAAGTCGGGACTTCGGCGATAGAATCACGATTTTTTCAGGGATGAAAAAGTCGCCAAGAAGTCGGTCGATATAATCGGCTTCGGCAAAAATTCGGGACTTTTTCAAAAAATCGGGACTTTTTGCCGACTTTTTCCACTCTGCAAAATTTGACTCTTCTTCCTTCTTGATCTTCGCTCTCTCTCCCTTGACTTATTGCTCTTCTTCACTTGTATTTCGCTCTTCTTGGCACAAAAATCGAAACTTGCTTGAGATACTCCAAATGAGGACGAGTTGTATTGTATATATATCCACTTCCATGAGGTCGAATGGGTCGCTTCTAGGGCCGACTTGTCTAGGAAGGGCCAACTTGGTCTTGTGGTGACAAAATTGACATTTTTGAGTCAAATAAAAATCATTTTCCACTTCTTTTCAAAGTCCAAATGGGACTTGTTACCCACCACCTGTGGGTAGTGTATATGGGAGAAATTTTTTCTCCTAGATGGTCCTCAGTCGACAGCGAGCAGCTCCCAGATAGCTTGATGTGCCATTTTCTCCGCCACTTGAGCCAACCATGTGGTCCCTCGCCAATCTGTTATGAATGAATGTTTGAAGTGTTGATTTGTGGTAGCGTCATATGTGCTCTAAGTCTCAAAATTTGTGGAGAGGCTTGTACACATGTATTCTAGATAACCCAGAATCGTATTCGGAAATTCCACTCGGAGACAGTTTTATTTGATAAATTAATTATTTTTTATGTGACCCTAAGTCTAAACTTAAGAAATTAAAATAATTAATGGGTATTAATCTAAACTGTGGGTGTAACTTCTAGAAGAAGACGAGGATCAAGTCAGAATGACCTCAACCATTGATTAACTTCTAACTTGGGCCGTTGAATGTCAACGAGAAGATTATTTAAGAAAGCTTGAGGGTCATTTGGAAAATACACCAGTGCAGATACTCAGTTGCCCAAGTAAATTGATTTTCTCAGTGGCTGAAGTTCGACAAGAGAAAATCGATCCAGAGGGAGAGTTTCAGGTGGAGGAGAGACAGAGGGTTCAACATCTATCCGGGGTACAGGAGCAGGTGGCGTAGTGAAAGGAAGAGACAATACAGAGACAGGAGGGGTGACGCAGTTCTATGCAGTAACCACGCAGAGCCAGCGTAGTGGTGATGCAGGTGGCCCAGGAGGGTCCTTCTAGGGTCATTTCTCCTCTGAAAATTTTGTGAGAAATTTCTCCAGTGTTATCATAGAGAATTCTCTTTATTACAGCTGAATGTAAATTGTACAAGAAGATTTTTAGTAAAGAATAATAGAAACTCTCGTCTGCTGCACGGATTTTCCCACATTGGATTTTTCCGGGGACAATTGTCCAAAAATCTCTGTCATTTTTGTGCTAGTATTTCCTTATTATTTTGCTCAGTAATTGTATGGTAAATATTGCAATTGAATTTATTTCTATATCTATTGAAGTGATTTCTGTAAATAACTTATTTCTGAATAATAAGTAAGAAATAATATTAGATATTGTAGTAGGATTTCAAGTGTGAAATTTTTACATGGTACAAGAGCAAGGTTGGACAAGAAAGCAGGAAGGTCTACGCTAAAGGGAACTCGTGGTGCTACTCCAGCAACAAATCGTACTCCTGAGGGCCTGCGCATTCCTTCTACAGAAGCTGTTGGGAAAAGGAAAAGCACGAAGAAGACAGAAGATCACGTTATTTCAGAGTTGGCCTCAAGGCTGGAAAGAGAGTGTGCGTGTTTATCTAGATTTGCATCATCATATGATTGGTATATTGATAGCGGGGCTTTAACCCATATGGCTGGATTAAGAGATCACTTCTTCAGCTATCAAGAAGAACGGATGGACTTCCAAATTACTATGGGAAACCAGACAAAGTGTACCCCTATAGGAAAAGGGACCATAGCATTTCAGACAGAAGCAGGAGATAGTCTCTAAGCCACAAATGTGCTGCATGTGCTTGGAATGGGAATAAACTTACTTTCAGTGTTTCAATTGTAGGACAAGGGATATGATGTATACTTCATTGGAAGGAAAGTGTACGTCAAGCATCCAAGCTGGAAGAAGAAGGCTCGGATTGGAACTCGAGGCAATCGACTATACAAGTTGCAGCTTGAGTCTCCAATGGTACTGGTAGGCAGCAGTCTAAGTGGCGAAACAGATCTAAATGAGCTATGGCACAGATGAATGGGGCATCTACATCATGGAGCTCTGAGAATGCTCAGAGAAACTGTTACGGGAGTTCCAGTCCTAAGCACCAAGCATGATGACGTGTGTAGAGGGTGTGTACTAGGGAAGTGCGCTAAAGCAGCATACTCCAGAAGCAACAAGAAGGAAAAGAGTGTATTGGGTCTAATACATTCAGACATTTGCGGACCAATGTCCACTAGAGCTCTTGGTGGTGACGAATACTTTGTCACCTTCATTGATGACCATTCCAGGAATACTTGGATTTACTTCTTAAAGACCAAGGATGAGGTCTTTTATTGATTCAGAGAGTTTAAAGCTCTGGTTGAGAACTTGAATGGGAAGAAGATAAAAGTTCTGTGCTCAGATAATGGTGGAGAGTACATAGACAAGGACTTCACAGATTTCTGCGCTAGAGAGGGCATCAGGAGAGAGTGGACAACTCCGTATAATCTGGAGCAAAATGGCGTTGCAGAGCGGAAGAACAAGACCATTGTTGGGGCGGATAAAGCCATGTTGTATGATCTAGATGTGCCTAGATTCTTATGGGCTGAAGCATGCAACACAATTGTGTATATCTAGAATAGTACTCCACATAAGGCTTTGGGCAAGACAACGCCAGAGAGTGTCTTCACAGGCCAGAAGTGAGTCATTTTCGGATATTTGGAAGTGTGGCATACTGTCACATTCCAGATGAAAAATGAAGCTAACTAGATCAGACTGTTGAGAAGGGGTATCTTGTAGGATACAACAAGACCTCGAAGGCATACAATATCTACATTCCTGGGAGCAGGAATATTGTAGTCAGAAGATATGTAAAGTTCATGGAAGATAGAGCTTTCAGGAAATCTTGAGAGGTGCCTCTTGAAGAGAGATCAGAGGATGCTCCTCTTGTATAGCAACATCAGGGAGAAGATCCAGCAAATGGACAACCATCAGGGTCAAGCATTGTGACCAGTATTAGTATTTCTTCAGGAGAAGAAAATCCAAGTAGGCCACAATAGATGGGACAGCAGGAAGAACTGATTGAGCCACCCACCACCAATGGCAGAATTAACAGAGAAGTACGACAGACGCTTAGGAACACAAAGGAGTTTGTTGGGGCTCCTAGAACTAGGAAAAGGCAACGTAGACAACCTGAGAGATACCAAGCATTGGTAGCACATGTTGAAGAGCACTCTAGCTTTTAGGAGGTTGTACAACATCAAGTTTGGGTGGATGCTATGGTAGAGGAGTACAACTTTATCATGATTAATGATGTCTCGGAAGTCGTACCTAGACCACAAGACAGATCGTTTGTAGGTTCTAGGTGGATTTGCAAGATCAAATATGTTGTGGATTGGCAGTGTAGAGAAGTACAAGGCTAGGTTCGTGGCTAAGGGATATGCTCAGAAGGAAGGGATAAACTACGAAGCAATCTTCGCCCCTGTAGCCAAATATACCTTTATCAGATCCATTATATCCCTTGCAGCGCAGATGGGATGGGAGATTTACTAGATGGACGTCAAGACTACATTCTCGAATGGGGTGATAGAAGAGGAGGTTTACATCGAACAACCAGAAGGCTTTGAAACACATGAGAAGAAAGCTCCTGTATGCAGGGTGAAGAAAGCCTTGTATGGGCTAAAACAAACATCTAGAGCATGGTATGGTCAAATTGATGGTTACTTGTAGTAGATGGGATTTTTTAAGAGTGACGTTGATCCCAATCTCTACTATCTCATAGTTGAGAATGAGCCTCTGATTTTGGTTTTGTATGTAGATGATTTTTTTTTGACAGGATCATCTAGGCTCATCAAGGATTGCAAGAAGAATCTGTCAGAAGAATTCGACATGAAGGATTTGGGGTTGATGCACTATTTTTTAAGATTGAAAGTTTGGTAGCAGAAGGGAGAAATCTTCCTTGGGCAAGGGAGATATGCTACATAAATTCTAAAGAGATTTAGAATGCAGGACTGTAGACCCATGGCTACTCCAATGATTACCAATTGGAAGAAAATTGATTCATCTGAAGATAAAGAAGTGGACCGCACCTTATACAGGTCGCTCATAGGATCTCTCATGTATTTGGTCAAAACCAGGGCAGACATTTGCTACGCTATCAATTCTCTCAGTCAGTTCATGGTAGAACCAAAGAGGGCACACTGGGAAGCTGCTAAGCATGTTCTCCAATATGTGCGAGGAACTGTTGGTTATTGATTAAAATACACCCAAGGCGATGATATCAGATTGAGTGGATTCACAGATGCAGATTGGGCAGGAAGTTCGGTAGATCAGAAAAGTACCATAGGGTACTGTTTCAATATTGGATCTGGAATGACCTCCTGGTGCTGTAGGAAGCAAAATTCCATAGCATTGAGCTCAGCTGAAGCATAATATATGGCAGCTAGCACAACTTCACGTGAGGACATATGGCTTAGGAAATTGCTATTGAATTTATTCAGAAGGAAGATAGAGGCGACCAACATTCTATGTGATAATTAGAGTTGCATTAAGCTCTCTAAGAATCTTGTTTTTCATGATCGGTCGAAGCACATCGACATCAGGTGTCATTTTATCAGAGACTATGTTCAGTGAGGGGCAGTACAGTTGTAGTATGTTCCCACAGGAGATCAAGTAGCAGACATTCTCACCAAGGCCCTAGGGAGAACAAAGTTTGTTCACTTTAGGGAAAAGATGAGGATGGTTGAAAATCCGTTTCAATAGCAGAAACATATGATGCAACACTTGAGAGGGAGTTGTAGTACGGATGCAACAGTGGCAGTGTCATGGGCAACAGTACAATTGCAACATCATCGCAGTGGTTGGCAGACAGCTTGTCAGACATCAACAACGCAGAGGGAGATGCTTCAGAATCAGAGCAGTATGCAATAGGGTATATTGCTAGAGCACATTCCTCGTTAAGAGGAAGGGTTGAATTGTGGTGGCAAGGGAGTTATGCTACATAAATTCTAAAGAGTTTTAGAATGCAAGACTGTAGATCCATGGCTACTCGAATGATTACCAATTGGAAGAAAATTGATGCATCTGAAGATAAAGAAGTGGACCGCACCTTATACAGGCAGCTCATAGGATCTCTCATGTATCTGGTCAAAACTAGGCCAGGCATTTGCTACGCTATCAATTCTCTCAGTCAGTTCATGGTAGAACCAAAGAGGGCACATTGGGCAGCTGCTAAGCATGTTCTCCAATATGTGCGAGGAATTGTTGGTTATGGATTAAAATACACCCAAGGTGATGATATCAGATTGAGTGGATGCATAGATGCAGATTGGGCAGGAAGTTTGGTAGATCAGAAAAGTACCATAGGGTACTGTTTCAATATTGGATCTGGAATGACCTCCTGGTGCTGTAGGAAGCAAAATTCCATAGCATTGAGCTCAGCTGAAGCAGAATATATGGCAACTAGTACAACTTCGCGTGAGGACATATGGCTTAGGAAATTGCTAGTGAATTTATTCAAAAGGAAGATAGAGGTGACCAACATTCTATGTGATAATTAGAGTTGCATTAAGCTCTCTAAGAATCTTGTTTTTCATGATCGGTCGAAGCACATCGACATCAGGTGTCATTTTATCAGAGACTGTGTTCAGTGAGGGGCAGTACAGTTGTAGTATGTTCCCACAGGAGATCAAGTAGCAGACATTCTCACCAAGGCCCTAGGGAGAACAAAGTTTGTTCACTTTAGGGAAAAGATGAGGATGGTTGAAAATCCGTTTCAATAGCAAAAACATATGATACAACACTTGAGAGGGAGTTGTAGTACGGATGCAACAGTGGCAATGTCATGGGCAACAGTACAATTGCAACATCATCGCAGTGGTTGGCATACAGCTTGTCAGACATCAGCAACGCAAAGAGAGATGCTTCAAAGTCAGAGCAGTATGCAACAGGGTATATTGCTAGAGCACATTCCTTGTTAAGAGGGAGGGTTGATTTGTGGTAGCATCGAATGTGCTCTAAGTCTCAAAATTTGTGGAGAGGCTTACACACATGTATTCTAGATAACCCATAAATTGTTTTGGGAAATTCCACTCGAAGACGGTTTTATTTGATAAATTAACTATTTTTAATGTGACTCTAAGTCTAAACTTAGGAAATTAAAATAATTAATGAGTATTAATCTAAACTGTGGGTGTAACTTCTAGAAGAAGACGAGGATCAAGTTAGAATGATCTCAACCACTGATTAGCTTCTAATTTGGACCATTGAATGTCAACGAGAAGATTATTTAATAAAACTTGAGTGTCATTTGGAAAATACACTAGTGTAGATACTCAGTTGCCCAAGTAAATCGATTTTCTCAGTGGCTGAAGTTCAGTAAGAGAAAATCGATCCAGAGCGAGAGTTGCAGGTGGAGGAGAGACAAAGAGGGTTCAACGTCAGTCTGGGGTATAGGAGTAGGCGACGCAGTGAAAGGGAGAGACATCACAGAGGCAGGAAGGGCACAACACAGAGGGGTGACACAGTTCTGCGCAGTACCCACGTAATGCCAGTGCAGCGGTGACGTAGGTGGCCCAAGAGGGTCCTTCTGGGGTCGTTTCTCATTTGAAATTTTTCTGGTGTTATCATAGAGAATTCTCTTTATTTCTGCTGAATATAAATTGTACAAGAAGATTTTTGTTGAATAATAATTGAAACCCTCATCTGTTGCACCTGTTTTCCCACATTGGGTTTTTCCGAGGACAATTGTCAAAAAATCTCTGTGTCATTTTTGTGCTAATATTTCCTTATTATTTTGCTCAGTAATTGTATTGTGAATACTGCAATTGAATTTATTTCAATATCTACTGGAGAGATTTCTGTAAATAACTTATTTATGAATAACAAGTAGGAGAAATAATATCAGATATTGCGGTAGGATTTCAAGTATGAAATTTTCACATGAAGGTGGGCATCCCGACCCCAAAGGTATGGATTTTCATTGGTATATTTGAGTAATTTTACTTACTTATCATGGGCACTCTTGGTCATGAATTGGTGGGGGGATTCGTCGAAAAGAGTGGGTTAGGTATGTATTCTTGTCTCCATTTTCCGATTTCGTGGGTACCCTTGTATCCTAGTCTCGTGTAATCTTTTTTACTGGCCATTAGCTTTAGGGCTGACACTACATGGGAAATCTCGATTTTGGTTTTGTGGTCCCGCTTCCAGATATCACGTATATTACTCCCCTTCCACTCATTTTAGCCCGATTGTTCTCTTTTCCCATCCGGGTCCACATGTGTTCGTTGGGTCCACATAGGGTTATTCCACCCCCGTCCCCTTGTCCACACCTTGGGTTGGGCCTAGAACGATGCCCCAGAGGTCGATGCAGCTAAAAATAAAATAACAAACATAATTTGGCCACTGTCAACAGGAAATGTACCACAAAATGCAAAAGATGGTCGGGACACACAAATTTAGCACGTGGGAAAAATACAAACATGAGCTCTCCCCCTTATCCATGGCCATCACCCTTATTCCTATGAGCCCTCATGAGCTCTCTCCATCATTAAGGAACCCAAGATTGTTCCAACCCCTAGTGGGGGATGAACCGCCCCACCTCAAGGGGGTGTCCACTGTTACATATTACACATCATGATCTGCATCCACTGGAGCTCCGAGATGTTATGAAGAAAAGTCAATCAAAGGAAAAGGGCACATGAAGAAGAGTGGAAAAACTAAGGCGGGGGTAATTCATGTACCATGATTTTCTTCCTCCTACACTCATCTACTTAGGTGCGTGCTTCCCTTATTATAGCTACCCTTGCACCTTGACATGTGGTCTAGATGATTTCCCTGATCCCCACTCCATTCCATTATTATATCACTTGCCACCTACCACTTAAGGGATGTACCATGGACATGTCACCCCCTTTAGAGTTGAAACCACCTAATAGGGTCCTTGGTTAACCCCCTATTGAACTTGGAGACACTTGTACATGCCAAAGCCCACTATGGAAGGGCATGCCACCATGAAGTGCCCCATTAATCCCATGCCTTGTAAGCTTTATTACTTGATTATTCTAATGACTTGTTGTATTGGAGGGCAAGGGGACGCATTGGATCTTATGCAGGATTGCAAGTGAGTCTTCATTTGGGGCTTGGTCTCCCTATACAGGGTTGTAGCCCTCGAGAGGGCCACATTAGCGCTTGTAGGGTGAGCGTTGAGAGCCATGGGCCTCCACCATAGTAGAGATTACTTCATGGATCCTCAACACCGATCATCGATTGCTTGTGTTCTACCTTTTGGATGAGGATGATACACCTGGTTCACCATGCCCATTCGACTCCACACTCGCACCATACACTTGGCAGATGTTCTACGGTCTAGAGGATATCTCCTTCTGCAGAGGGAGGGCTTACATCATCATCCTGGCCCTTATAGATGGTTTACAAGCATTTTCGATCCACTTGGAGACCCATGATGATGTCCTTGTGCCCCCACACCCACTTGGGAGCACCACTGGTTCTTGCTTGGAAAACAAGGGTCCAACCCCTGGTCCACTATGTTGGGAATCCATTTCTACATCATGGCACCCCTTGGACTTCATTAGGCCACCTCAAAGTCCCAACGACTCACTTTATTGATCATTTGGCCCTCTTGAGAGGCTTATTCATGTATTATTAAGCTATTTGGTGGGCTTATCACCAAAAATATTGTCATTATGCACATTATTTTATTTTAGGGGCTCAATTAGGCCAATTTAGCTAAATTGAATTCATTAGAGTATGTATAAATAGAAGTGAGATGATTCATTTTGACCATCATCACTGGGATTGGGTTATCTCCTCTTGTGAGAATTTCGCTATCCTTCTTCGAGGACGAGTTTGGATGAATGGATGAATTTTGATGTTTGGATCTCTTTCATTTTGTCTTGGAGCTTCTCTATTGACATATCTTGATGATTGGATATACTCTTTCTTACATGTAATTGCTCTTTTAATGCTATTCTTGTTATTAACTTTTGTCACATGCATGTTACTGGGATTTTTCACTATACTAGGCTGAAATTTACTATTTTCTTATGTGAAATTGTGGAAATTTTCTCTTTTATAGTGTTGCATCATGTCACGGGTCATGTATGAATGAGTGAATGTTCCTAGAGATAATTTGTGTCAAAATTTATTTTGATAAGTCCTCAAATATTGCAAATCGAAGTGTAAAGACCTTGAAGTTGCTTCTCTCATGCCCTAATGCCATGCGAAGTTGTTTTCAAGGCCTCCTTGACCAAGTGAATCTATTCCAAACTATAAGTTCTCCTTGACTCCATCTCTCCTAAATGGCAAGGCACTAATCATCCATTGGTGATTATTTTCAACGCTTATTTTTTTCACCTCCCTCTTTTTCTAGGCCTAGCCTACATAGGTCACCTAGGGCATCAATTATCTCACAATTTAGCCATACAAACACTTCGATTTTTGGTCCACAACTTCGCTGAGGTTTTCTCTAGAGGTGCTCCAAATTTGAAGCAAATCCGTCGGTGGGGTCTCGAGATATAGCAAGCCCTAGCTCAAGGACCATTTCTTGCCTTAGTTTTCCCTTGGCTAGTGTCCTCATTAGGATCATTGAATTCAAATCTCAAAGGAAATTTTCCCTTTGATCTTCTTCTCCTCCCTAATTAGGTCAATCCCCTCATTGGGTGATCAACTCCATACCCCTTGACCTAATTTTGTGTCCACTTGGTCTCGTGTGGTCTCGAAACCTATTGATGCCAATTCCACAAAGATCACAGAAAGACCAATTCTCCATAAGGATTTCCAAGCCTAGGAATCATCTTTGCAAAATATATTCCCAAACCCTACCCTCGAGAATCCTCTTTAGCCCTTCCTAGAGAGCATATCACCTTGCTTCCCGAACAAGGAGGCCATATAATTGAGTCTCTCTTGTGAATAGGCCTTAGGAATCACTCCTTGCCCTCTCATTGTTCCATTCATCTAGTGATTCCCCTCTATACTGGGGGTCCTCCCATTGGTGAAAGTCCGTACAGGGCATGGAGCTTTAGCTGAGGAGATAGTGGGCTATCGCTCCATTGTTTCCCTTAACCTAGTAGCTGCCCTTTTAGAATCCCCTCTTAGGACCCTTGCTAGTTTGAGCGCTAACAAGACTTGAATCTAGTACAATAATTTGACTCATGACAGATATTCTTTTGACTTAGAAAACCCTAGAAGCATGAAGAACATACTTGGCCTAATTAACAAATTGAATTGAGCATGAAACCCATGGTTGAAAAATAAATTTCTTTTTCTTTCTTTTTGCTTTTACATAAAATATATAATTACATAAGTACAATGACAATTATGAAGACCAAACCTAGTTACAATTTTCAACACTCGCACTTAACTAGGGAGGTATTCATAATTGCACAACAAGGTACAAGGATACTCTCAAATTGAAATATTCTCATAAGAAGAGTTAGATTGATAAACTATTTTAAGCATCAACCTCATGACCAATATTGTCAACATAACAATATACTATACAGCAAGGCCTTGACTAGAAATCTCTATCTGTCCACTAGATTAGAGCACAATGCTGAGAGGCATACAAATGGACACCACCATAGCCTCTTAGGGCACATACCCCATCCAGATGTTCATTAGGTATGTCCTTTTAGGGATATTCTTATCCTGGATTTTCAATCCTTAAAGAATATCGGTCCTCTTCGACCACTCTTATCTTGGATACCCTATCTAATCCTCAAAGAGTGTCAGTCCACGAGACTTCCTATCTTGGATTCCTAATCTTCAAGGAGTATCAGTCCCAGACGCTTATCTAATCCTCCATTCTGCCTACTAGTGCCTTCACTAAGGCTTAGGGCTATTAGTCCTAGTCTATGCATGACACATGGAGAATACAATGTTCCTCATCACTCCCACTTAATCAGGGATATAATCTTGATTCCCCTCTCATCCAGGGAGAGTTAACCATAAGCTTCATTTTGTCTCGTTCATCAACTACATCTTTTGTTGTGGAGATCTTTGTAGTAGTTATAGGGCTCCTTCTTCTTGTATCATCATATTGCTCCTGAGCTTCGACCTTCCTGGATGTTGTGGAGCCAAACTTCTTCATAATCTATTTTCGTGACAGGGTTCTCGCCATCAACCTTACTTATCACTTTCCATCAACGATCATTCGTAGTATATTCGTCATCAGAGGTATCTTGTCAAACCAATCAATGTAGAGTTTAATTGTAGCTTCTTTTCTTCAAATAGGAAAGTGAACTTCTTCTAGATCAACATTGAGTCCATCATGACCAATCAATTATCTTGTATCTGATACCTATTATGCTTTTGCAAGTTATTACATGTTTCTTGTGAAATTTTCCTTAAAATGCTGCAATTGGAATGAATTCTTCTAGCTGGATTATATTATGTAGTTTATTTTGTTACGACAAAATAGTGAATTAATCACACTGCAATTTCTTCACAATAAAAACGCCGTGGAAAATAAAATGTTGGAATCTAAGAAATATAGAGCACAAACACAAAAATATGAAACTGTTATTTTTGGACAATTGTCCTTGGAAAAACCCAATGCGGGAAAACCAATGTAGCAGATGAGGGTTTTATTATTATGCAGCAGCAAAAATTCTAAGTACAATTTGGATGCTTAATCTAGCAATCCAATTTGAGAGAAATACTTGCAAAAATATCTGAGAGAAATTTACCCCTCTCCACAATCAATCTGACAACAATCTGCTCACTGAAAATAGCCACTGGAATACCCTTGTGCATGCTTTTGTGCAGTGCTTGCGGAGTCATTTCTATGCACTACTCCGATCTGCTACTGATCAACTATCTAGCCTGTTGCTACCTCTGGAAGCGTTTCTTTTTCCCTCTGGAAAATCTTCCTGGTCTCTGGAATCTGAAACAACCTCCTTCCAACTGAATCGAATTGTCCTCTTGAGGCACTCCGCAGTCCCTTCGCAACCTCCTGGGAAAATAATTTGTCCTCCTCTCATTACTCTTCCAGAACTGGAAATCTCCTTTGGAAATTTGCTACTAATCTCCCTCTTGCTCTTGCTTCCTTCTGGCTTGAATTCTTTTGGCTGAATGTTGCTCTCTGGAAAATCTATCTACCAAGGAAACTCGCTCTTCCTGTGAATCTTGCTCCAACCCCATTGACCTCCTCTTTAAATCTCTCGTTGGCTCACCAACGACCATGATTAATCCTCATCAACGACTAAGATCATCTTTGAGTTGATCCATGTGAGTTTCTAAAGAAATCTCACCTTTCTCAATTAATTCCTGTTAATTAATCATTTTTCTTAAGTTAGACTTAGAAAAGTTTAATTTTTGCCTAATTAACTTAATTAAGCCATCTCTAGGTGTTTTATCTTGAAACTTATTCTGGGTTTTGGAGTTCTTGTGTTTTTGAGCCACTCTGACCAAGGTCGAGACTAAAATACTTGTCCGATGCTACCCAACCATAAAAAATTAACACTCCCTCTTAACGAGGAAGGTGTTCTAGATAATCTCATAACATCCTCCCATACACGCTACTGATGTTTGACAAATGTGACTGCTGCCGCTGCCCACCAACTACTGCCCAACTTTGATTCACTTGCCACTTTGTAGCTGAAACATCCTGCATTTGCGCTACTGTTGACACTGTACTGTACAACCTATATTGCTGCCAACTCTGCTCTGCATTGCAACTGATCTCATGCTACTGTTGTTGCAACTACTGCAGCTGAGAAGTGAACCAATTGTGTCCTATGAACTGCAACTGTCTCCTGAGAATCCGACTGCTACCAGTCTCTACACTGTCCACTGAGAATGTCTGCGCTCCAACTACTTTGTGCCCCTCAACATCTAACTGCAATTAGTAGCGCAACTGCCCCTCAAGAACTGATTGTGCTATCTGACACTGATCCATTTACTACTGAATGCTGTGGGCCTCTATAGCAAGGGCATTGGTCCAAGAGGAAACACTTGTTCGATGCTCTCCTCGAAGGATCCTGCCTAGCTATGCATAACTCTAGAGTCTAGAGCTCAATGTCTCCCCACCTCTCTCCTAGAGGTATAGTTGCATACAAAGCGAAGCCTTCCTCCAACCTGGAGGACAATTGATCAATCTCGGCCGAAGCTGGTGTTTGCTCCTGCTTCTTCTTCATCTTAGGACACTAGGTACTATAGTGACCAAATTCACGACACCTAAAGCATTTGATGTTCGACATATCCTTCTTCTTCCTTTCTCCTCGTTGTGAGCGTTATCCCTGATTGGGACCTTTCTTTGCCTTTCCCTTTGATGCAACGACTACATTCTCCTCCTCCTTCACACTCTTCGATCCTTTGCTATTGCCACTGAGACTACTCTTGAGTAGAGCGAGTCACATCTCCACTTGCGTGAAATATGCCCACAAACGATCCCAACTAGGCAGCTAATCTCGTCCAGTGATGCCCTGGATGAAATTAGTCCACTCCTCGGTGAAACCGTTGATAGCCACTTGCACCAGTTCAACTTCTTGTGGTGTCTTTCCAATTGCGGAAAGCTCATTCCAGATATCTTGAATCCTGGTAAGGTAGGGGGTAACTCCTCCATTATGCATCCTAGTGGTTCTCAGCTTCTCCTTCAGGAACATCTTCCAATTCTTGGAAAGATTTTGATATAGTGCTACGCAAGCATCCCACATCTCTTAGGCCGTATTCTTGGTTGCTATGTGTGAGACTACATGATCCATCACTCCATCGAGGATCAACCGCTTCGCCTTGGCCATCTGCTTATTGTAGTTCCCTAATTGCTGCGGGTCTGTCATTTTTGCAACAACTCTCTTTGAATATGTCCTTAGACTAGGCTCATCTAGCAAGCAATACATTTGTGACCTTCCAGATACAATAATTTGAGCCTCCATTCAGACTCTCCTGGTCTCGAACTCTTGT
Source organism: Pinus albicaulis (assembly GCA_034641835.2). Taxonomy (NCBI): domain Eukaryota; kingdom Viridiplantae; phylum Streptophyta; class Pinopsida; order Pinales; family Pinaceae; genus Pinus; species Pinus albicaulis. The sequence continues at coordinate 885,858,579 of CM076570.1, read as the reverse complement.
TGAGGCCATTTTCTGCAAAACCCACAATTGGGAAAGAAAACAGGAATCTCCTCCCCTGCTTGGTTACCTGTTCTGCAATTCACACTCCTTTTTGGAATGCGCAGTCCTGCGTGTTGGTTCTTCCTCTACAATTGGAAATTTCAGATTTCCTTCTAGATTGAACCTAGAAACCCCTCTGAGAAAAAATCTCTGTGTGTGCAATTTCTCTTCCACATGACGCTGATTCTGCAATTGCAAAACTGTTGCAAAAATATCTGCACCTAGGTCTGCCTTGCGAATTCACCGATCTGCTTCACTGGAACTGCTTCCCGACTTCACCACTGCTTGTTGGAACTGCTACAAGGCTCTGCGAATTTTCTTGCCACATGCATTGGAAAATCGATCCCTTTGCCCAACAGTTCGAAATGCCTGGCTGGCTCTGCGCAAGTATGGAGAAATTATGTTATTGCTCCCTTTGAACTTCGAATTTCTCCCTCTTCATTTTTGAGCTTTCGATCTGTCGAACTTGCTTTGATTCAATGTGAAATTTTCCTTGAAATGCAACAATTGGAATTAATTCTTCTAACTGGATTATATTATGTAGTTTATTTTGTTACGACAAAATAACGAATTAATTAAACTACAATTTCTTCACAATAAAAATGCTGCGGAAAATAAAATGTTGGAAACTGAGAAATATAGAGCACACAAAAATTTGACACCGTTGTTTTTGGACCATTGTCCCTGAAAAAACCCAATGTGAGAAAACCGATGCAGTAGATGAGGGTTTTATTATTATGCAACAACAAAAATTTTGAGTACAATTTGGATGCTTAATCTAACAATCCAATTTGAGAGAAATACTGGCAAAAACACCTGAGGGAAATTTACCCATCTCCACAAGCATTCCGACGACAATTTGCTTTTTGAAACTTGCCCCCGGAATACCATCGCGTAGGCTTTTGTGCAGTCCCTTCTACGCACTTCCCATATCCGCTACTGAATTAGACATCTAGCCTGTTGCTGCCTCTAGAAGCGTTTCTTATGCCCTTTGGAAAATCTTCACGGTCTCCTAATCTTGAAACGACCTCCTTCCCAGCTGAACAAAGTTGCCCTCTTGATGCATGTGCGCAGTGTTTCCGCCACCTTGTTGGAAAAAATTTGGCCTCCTCTCCTCACTCTTTCAGAACTAGAAATCTCCTCCATAACTCTGTTACTGATCTCCCCCTTGCTTCTGCTTTCTTCTGGCTCGAATTCTTCCGGTTGAATGTTGCTCTCTAGAAAATTGATTTGCCAAGGAAACTCGCTCTTCTCGTGTGTCTTGCTCCAACCCCATCGATATCCTCTTATAATCTTTCGTTGGGTCACCAACGACCATGATTAAATCCTCATCAATGACTAAGTGTAGAAATTAATAGAAATTTTCTACTACTGATGAATTTGAACTGAAAACAAAAGCTTACAAATTTCCTCTACTATTCTACGGAATGGAAATCACAATTTAGAAACACATGCAATGACATGCAACCCTCAAAACCATAAGAAACAATGATTTACAGGGGAACCCAACTGGGAAAAACCCCTCCGCTGCTTTTCATTAGTCAAATGAGAATGAAAAACTATTACAATGTCTTGCTTCAATCTTGAAGCACACCGGGCACTGTAAACCTGTTCTCCTGCTGATTGTCTTGCTCTGGCTATTCTCCTGCTCTGGCAATTGTCCTACTTTGGCCAACACTTAGCCAATTCAAGGCCCCAACTTCCTCCTATTTAGTTACGCAATTCAAGAGAAATTAGGCTCCTAAATAATAGGGGAATTCCCTATTTCCTTGCACAAATCCCAAGGAATTGATCACTTGCATCAATGCTAGGCATGTACACTCAACTAGTATACAATTGATAATTACAATGTGCCTTTTCCTCCACTCCAGCCAGGCAATTCAAATTCCATGCATGTCTTCACTATTTTTAGTTGATTCACTAGTTTAACTGAGAGATCATTGAGTTAACAACAATTCTTAGAGCACTATGGTTTAAATTTCCGTTTTCTACTTTTGATTCCTAGTTATGACAATAAAAGAGGTATTTTGGTTGGAATATCTTTATTTATATTCTTTAAACATGATATATTGGGTCTTAAAAATATTTTTGTTCATGTCTGACTCTATTTATTTGTGTAGGTAAAGCCTTCAGATGTTATTGGTCCCCCTCGAAGGGGTCGAAAAGTGGGTGAGTTTTCTCCACTACATTTCTTCCATTCATTAACTCAATTTGATTTGTTTTGCAATCTAATGAGCTTTTAGTATATTGAAACTATTGTTAACTTGGAATAACATAGAAAAGCATTGTCATGAAAACCAATTTGACCTTTTAAATAAAGTTCTAGGTCCTCATCAATAAGCCAATTGACATACTTCCATCTATTTAAACTTTTTTTTAATCATTGATAATGATATTTAACCTTTTAGTTTTGTATATTTGAACTTACTGCATTCTACTTATTTCTAAATGCCAATTTCACTCAATGTCTTTTGAGTACAATTTTTTTCCATGTGTTACCTCAGAAGTTAGCACCTTTAGATTAAAGCCCAAAGATTGACACTAGCCTATGGGAAACTAAGATGGAGGCCAACATTACCTCACCAATTCTCTTCTCACTTTATGTTGGCTCTTATTCAATGCAAGGGATACTCCCCTAAGGTAGGATTGGTAAAGCATAGGCTACGTTGGGTCAAGGTGAAATTGAAAGTAGCTTTCAAAAACAAGTGTTGTATAGGTTTAAAGAAATGATGAGAGAATCACGACTAGTGTCAAGTTTATTGTGCAAGTGGAGTCAAGAATAAATTGTTGATTTTTGTAGCATCCAGAATTGTTCCAAGTCTCAAACTTTGCAGGGAGGCTTGGACAACAACATTCCAAAGAACCCAGAAACAGTTTGTGGAAATTCCACTTGGTTCAAGAATTATTAAAATAATTAATTATTTTAATGGAGACCCCAAGTCCAAACTTAGGAAAAGGAAATAATTAAAAGGCATTAATAATTTAGAGTGTGAATCTTCTAGAAAATATGGATCAAGTCAAGATTTAATCTTAGCCATTGATTAATCTTTTAATCTGGGCCGTTGGTTCTCCAACAAGAAGATTATAAAAGAAGACTTGAGGGTCAGTTAGAAGATAAGCTGGGCACACACTCAGTACCCGAAGGAGATCCATTCTGATGTAGAATTTGATCTCAGCGGGAGAGTTGCAGGGCGAGAAGTTGCAGAAGCAGGAGGAGGTCAGGGGTGATCGAGATCAGGGTCGAAGAGCAGCAGTGGGTCACTAAAGGTAGCTTGAGGCTACAACGCAGAGACCCCACGCAGTCTCCACGCAGATTCACGCAGCCTAGCTCTGGAACTGCGCAGAGAATCACACAGACTGACACAGGGGCTTGCAGGGGCTCTTCTGGTTGTTAGAAAGTTGTTCGAGAGAGCTCGACATTCAGTCTCAGGTGGTTCATAATTTATCTACCGAATATTTCCTTGTAAAGATATCATTTTCTGAAGAATTAATAAAACCGTCATCTACTGCACCGGTTTTCCCACATTGGGTTTTTCCGTGGACATTTATCCAAAAATAACTGTTTACATGTGATTGATTATTGTGCTTATGTTCTCTATTACTTATTTCTCTGCATATAAAATTGTGAATGTTGTAGTAGTATTTATTTCGATATTTGCCAGAAGATTTATGAATAATAACTTATTGAAATAATAAGTAGGAGAAATAAATCTATCACTACAATTGGTTGAGAATTTTCACATGGTATCAGAGCCAGAGATGAATAACAGAGAGGGGGCATCTATCAATGAACAAAGATCTATGCAGTTCGCCAGGGCAACAGTGCATAAGCGTTCACGCTGTCCTCCAGGAGGGGGGGGGGGGGAAGCACAATAGGACGGATGGATCACGATGTATCTATATTAGCATCCAGATTAGAGGAAGATTTTGCTTGTGTATCAAGCACTACGTCCTCAGATGTCTGGTATATTGACAGTGGAGCATCTGCCCACATGATGGGAGTACGATACTGTTTTTCCGACTATTATGAAGAGCAGATGAATTTCAAAATAACCATGGGTAATAAAGCAAAGTGCACTCCCATTGGGAAAGGTACTGTAGTTTTTCAGATCGAGGTAGCGAACATAATCCAGGCCACTAATGTACTGCATGTGTCGGGTTTGAGGATGAATCTACTCTCAGTGTCACAGCTTCAAAACCGAGGATATGACGTCTACTTTATTGGCAATAGAGTTTATGTCAACCACCCCAGTTGGAAGAAGAAGGCACGAATCAGGGTAAGAAGCAACAAGCTGTAAAAACTGCAGCTTGATTCCCCTATGGCATTGGTTGGCAGCGCAGATGAAACGGATTTGAATGAGCTATGGCATAGGAGAATGGGGCATTTGCATCATAGGGCATTGAGAACTCTCCAGAAGACTGTCACAGGTGTTCCAGAATTGAGCACCAAGCGGGATGATGTTTGCAAGGGGTGTGTATTGGGGAAATATGCCAAGGCAGCATATCGGAGAAGCAACAATAGGGCCAAGGGTGTGTTAGATCTAATACACTCAGATATCTGCGGATCGATGTCCACGAGAGCTCTTAGTAGTGCCGAATATTTCGTCACCTTCATTGATGACCATTCCAGGAAAACCTGGATCTACTTCTTGAAGACCAAGGATGAAGTCTTCAGTCAATTTAAAGAGTTCAAAGCTCTGGTGGAGAATTTGACAGGGAAGCAGATCAAGGTATTGCTATCAGATAATGGAGATGAATACATAGATAAAGAATGCACCAGATTCTGCGCAAGGGAAGGCATCAAAAGAGAATGGACAACTCCATACAATGCAGAACAGAATGGAGTGGCATAAAGGAAGAACCAGACTATTGTTGAAGCAACCAGAGCTATGTTGTATGACCAAGACATGCCCAAATTCATATGGGCTGAAGCGTGTAATACAACTGTCTACATTCAGAACAGAACTCACACTGCACTGGAAGAGATCACGCCAAAAAGTGTCTTCACTGGCAGCAAGCCCGAAGTGAGTCACTTTAGGATCTTTAGCAGTACAACTTACTGTCATGTACCCAATGAGAAGAGGAAGAAGTTGGGTATGACTGCTGAAACAAGGTATTTAGTGGGATAGTGGGATACAGTGAGAATGGAAAGGCTTATTGCATCTACATTCCTGAGAGCAAGAAAGTAGTGGTACGAAGAGATGTGAAATTTATGGAGGAGAAAGCCTTTAGAAGGTCACGAGAACTGCCTTCTGCTACATAGTCAGATGAATTGCCTCTGGTCTAGCACCAACAACCAGCAACAGAAAACTCAGTGGTCTCTCCAAGGCATAGTGATCCAAAGGATGGGTTTCTTGAGGATTTGCAAGAAGGAGAGCTAGTAAATCCACCCACCACCAATGGAAGAACGAGGAGGGAACTTCGACAGATTCTAAAGGATGCAGATGATTTTGTCAGAAATCCCAGGAATGAGAAGAGACAGCATAAGCAGCTTGAGAGGTATCAAGCCTTGGTTGCTCAAGTCAAAGAACCCTCCAGTTTCCGGGAAGCTGCTCAGCACCAGGTATGGGTTGATGCAATGGTGGAAGAGTATAGTTTTATCATGAAAAATGTTGTTTGGGAAGTACTACCTAGACCACAGGAGAGATATGTTGTAGGATCCAGGGGGATCTACAAGATCAAGCATGCTGCAGATGGGAACATCGAAAAATAAGCCGGGTTCGTGGCTAAGGGGTATGCTTAGAAGGAAGGAATAGACTATGAAGAAACCTTCACCCCAGTAGCCAGATACACATCTATCAGGTCCGTAATATCTCTTGTTGCGCAAATGGGATGGGAAATTCACCAGATGGATGTCAAGACGACATTTCTAAATGGCGTGATAGAAGAAGAAGTGTATATAGAACAATTGGAGGGCTTTGAGACACATGATCATAAGACTCATGTGTGCAGATTGAAGAAAGCATTATATGGACTAAAGCAAGCTCCCAGAGCTTGATATGGTCGAATTGACAACTATCTGCAGAAGATGGGATTCGTTAAGAGTGATGTAGATCCCAATCTCTACTATCTAAGAGTAGGGAGTGAGCCATTGATATTGGTGTTGTATGTGGACGATTTGTTCTTAATAGGATCATCAAGGCTCATCACAGATTGCAAGAAGAATTTAGCTGAAGAGTTTGACATGAAGGATCTGGGACAGATGCACTATTTTCTGTGGTTGGAAGTTTGGCAGCAGGATGGGGAGATCTTCCTTGGTCAAGGAAGATACACTACAGAGCTTCTGAAAATATTTCAGATGGAGGATTGTAGACCAATGACCACGCCAATGATTACCAACTGGAGGAAAATAGACATGTCCGATGATGATGAAGCTGATCTTATGTTGTATAAACAACTCATAGGGTCATTGATGTATTTGGTAAATACAAGGCCAGACATCTATTATGCTGTTAATACCCTAAGTCAGTTCATGGTGGAATTGAAGAGGGCACATTGGGCAGCAACCAAACATGTTCTCAGGTACCTTCGAGGAACAATCGAGCTTGGATTGAAGTACACCCGTGACAATGATGTCAGGTTGAGTGGTTTTAATGATGCAGATTGCGCTGAAAGTTCAGTTGATCGGAAGAGTACCAGTGGGTACTGTTTCAGTCTGGGATCAGGAATGACTTCTTGGTGCAGTAGGAAACAGAAGTCCGTGGCACTAAGCTCAGTAGAGGTAGAGTATATGGCAGATAGCACAACTTCGTGCGAAGCCATATGGCTTAGGAAACTGTTAGTAAATCTACTCGAGGAGAAAATGGAAGCGACCAACATTTTATGTGATAATCAAAGTTGCATAAAGCTCTCTGAAAATACAATGTTTCATGATAGGTCGAAACATATTGACATCCGGTGTCACTTCATGATGGACTGGGTACGACGTGGAGCTATTCAGCTGCAGTACACTCCAATAAGAGAATAGGTGGCAGACATCCTTACCAAGGCTTTGGGAAAGACAAAGTTTGTCTACTTCAGAGAAAAGATGGAGATGATGAAGAATCCCTTCAAGTAGCAGGAAAGGAGGATTCAGTATTCAGAGGGAGCTGTAATACAGATGCAGCAAGTGACAGTGGCAGTGTCAAAGGCAGCAGTACAGGGGGCAACAACGTAGAGGGTGCTTCAGAATCAGAGCAGCATGTAGCAGGCATATTGTTGGAACTTGGAACACTTTTATCGCTAAAAGGGAGTGTTGATTTTTGTAGCATTCGAAAGTGTTCCAAGTCTCAAACTTTGCAGGGAGGCTTGGACAACAACATTCCAAAGAACCTAGAAATAGTTTGTGGAAATTCCACTTGGTTCAAGAATTATAAAAATAATTAATTATTTTAATGGAGATCCTAGTCCAAACTTAGGAAAAGGAAATAATAAAAGGCATTAATAATTCAGAGTGTGAATCTTCTAGAAAACATGGATCAAGTCAAGATTTAATCTTAGCCATTGATTAATCATTTAATTTGCGCCATTGGTTCTCCAACAGGAAGATTATAAAAGAAGATTTGAGGGTCACTTGGAAGATAAGCCGGGCACACACTTAGTACCCGAAGGAGATCCATTATGATGTAGAATTCGATCTCAGCGGGAGAGTTGCAGGGCGAGAAGTTGCAGAAGCAAGAGGAGGTCAAGGGTGATTGAGATCAGGGTTGGAGAGTAGCAGTGGGTCACTGAAGGTAGCTTGAGGCTACAACGCAGAGACCCCACGCAGTCTCCATGCAGATTCACGTAGTCCAGCTCTGGGACTACGCAGAGAATCACGCAGACTGAAGCAGGGGCTTGTAGGGGCTGTTCTGGGTGTCAGAAAGTTGTCCGAGAGAGCTGGGCATTCAGTCTCAGGTGGTTCAGAATTTATCTGCTGAATATTTCCTTGTAAAGATATCATTTTTTGAAGAATTAATAAAACCCTCATTTGTTGCACCAGTTTTCCCACATTGGGTTTTTCCGGGGACATTTGTTCAAAAATAACTGTGTACATGTGATTGATTCTTGTGCTTATGTTCTTTATTGTTTATTTCTCTGCATATATAATTGTGAATGTTGCAGTAGTATTTATTTCGATATTTGCCGAAACATTTTTGAATAATAACTTATTGAAATAATAAGTAGGAGAAATAAATCTATCACTGGTTGAGAATTTTCACATAAATTATTAGTGACAATGATTAGGAGATCAAGAATGAATGTAGCACTAGTTAGTGACCTATAAACAAATCGTTCTTGTTGTCCACTAAGTGTAGAAAATTAATTTTGAAAACTTGAATTAAGGAATCCCAAACATGTGGGGGAGATAAGATAATTTTATTAATGTCCAACAAACAACCCCAAAAGTAGGTCAATGGGATTGAAGAGTACAACCCACTGTTGCTAAAATCACAATTAAATCGCGATTTTTTTGCCATGCCGATTTAATCACCTGATTAAATTGACGAATTTTTCATTTTGAAAAAGTTGCAATTTAATCGCGTTTTTTTTCGAAAAAGTCGCGATCTGATGGCAAAAAAATCGTGGATGGCAGAAACGACGACTTATTCAAAGGTTTTTTTTGTATCATTTTGCAATTAGAGGGTGAGAGTGAGGGCTTAGGAGGAGGGGAACTCATCTACAAGGGCAAGAAAAGAGAAAATCGAAGGAATTTTGCATCCCAAGCAAAACAAATTCGAATTTGGACCAATTTTATTCAATAGGGCGTGGATTTCAGGTATGGGCACTAGATTTGGCCCTATTTTTTTGTTTTTTCCTTGTTTTTCCTTGGGTTTCAGTCACCCATACATTTTCGATGGATTTTGCTTGGATTTGAGTGTTTTTTTTACCATTTTTGTTGCATTGAGTGGAGAGGCTTTTTTTGTGGTAAAAAATAAAAAATATTGATTGTTAGTTTTGTTTGTTTAAATTCTTCTTGTGTCCTAGTTTTTTTCCATGATTTTTTCTTGGGTTTGAGTGTGTTTTGCTTGCCATTATTGTTGCATTGAGTGGAGTTTTTTTTTGTCAAAAATTCAGAATTTTGTATTTTAATTTCATTTGTTTAACTTGAAATTATTCTTGTGCCGTATGTTCAAACTTCAATCTTACATCAAGACTCAAGAGTTTAATGAAGTTACAAACATGTCAAGAAAATGGACCTCTGTGGGAATTTGGTGAACTCTATGGGGGCTTTGACAGATCAAATTTCACTTGCAAGTTATGTGGGCAACATATGACAATGGGAATATACTGATTGAAATTCCTTTTTGCAAAAATTTATGGACATGAAGTAGGGCTTTGCACAAATACAAATCCAAAAATCATCCATAGAGCCCTCAAATCATTGGAAGAAATAGAGACAACGAAACTGACCAAGGCAACTTTGAAGAGTCAAATGGTAGGGGGTGGAGTGGTGGGACTGGGAGGTGGCCATGAGAGTAGTACTGGTTCTTCTTCAGCATCAATGTCTATAATCAACCCCACAGTCGCCTCATCAAATTTTGTTCCTAGAACCACACCTAGTGCATGACCACTAGCACGTCAAATCTTAAAAAAGGGAGAAGGAAGAAGTTGACAGGCTATTCGGTAGGTGTCTTCCTTGGAGTGATGTTCCTTTCAACATTGCCAGGAACAATCCATTTTTCCAGCCAACGATTGATGCTATTGCAATTGTTGGCCCGGGGTACAAAGCCCCTTCGTATGATGACTTTAGAGGTCGTATTCTTCAGAATGAAAAGGCTGAATGCACTAATAGATTGGAGGAGTTTAGATGCTCATTGGCAGACACAGGATGCACTGTGATCTCAGATGGTTGGATCGATCAAAAGGGCATAACCCTTATTAAATTCTTGGTTAATTGTCCGAAGGGGACAATTTTTATGAAATCTGTTGATGCATCTGCACATACCAAAGATGCACAGTTATTATGTGATTTGTTGGATGTGTTCATTTAGGAGGTGGGTCCACAACATGTCCAAGTCATGACAGACAATGCTGCAAATTATGTTGCTATTGGCATAATGCTTATGGAGAGACATCATAACTTATTTTTGACACCTTGTGCTGCACACTGCATTGAATCGATGTTGGAGGACATTAGAAAAATTCCTTTTGTCAAGGATATTATTGAATCGTAAAAAAAAATTACAAAATTTATATATAATCATGCATATCTGCTTCATTTGATGAGAACATTCACCAACAACAAGGAGTTGGTGCGCTTTGCCATTACACGATTTGCCACTAGCTTCATATCTCTTCTATCCCTCTTGAATTATATGTGGGATGTGAAGAGAATGTTTCTTTCAGAGGAGTGGCGTGCTTTGTCATATAACTGCAAACAAGAGGGAGGTGCCATATGTAGGCAAGTTTCATACCAGGAAGGCTTTTGGGTGGGAGTGCAGGAGGTGTGTAGCATTTTTGAACCTTTGGTAAAGGTTCTTCGATTAGTTGATGGAGGCAAGCCCGTAATAGGCTACTTGTGTGAGGCTGTGGATAGGGCCAAAGAATCCATTCCTAGGTATTATGATGATAAGGGGGATGAGGGGTGTGAGAAACAACAAATCATATGGGCAGTGATTGATGAGCAATGGAACAGTACACTCCATCGTCCCATTCATGCTGTAGGGATCTACTTGAACCCCACATTTTCTTGCTCCTATGGTTTCATATTTGATGCTGAGGTCATGGATGGATTATTTACTTGTGTTCAGAAGATGGTATCATCTCTAGTAGAACGTGCAAAAATCTCCAAAGAAATGGAGATATACAAGATGACAGGTGGAACATTTAGCTTTGACATGGCTATCCATGATAGGAAAGCCAAAATGCCAAGTAAGCTTTAGTTTGTTTCAATTTTCAAATTTTATCCTCTTCAAAGTTCCTACTTCTTTCAAATTTCAATTTTTTTCTTATGTTTCTCTTAATTGTTGTAGATGCATGGTGGAGAAGTTATGGTGGCAGAGTACCTAATCTTTAAAGGCTTTCCATTTGAGTGCTCAACGAAACATGTTGCTCCTCCAGATGCGAGTGCAAATGGAGTGTGTTTGAAAAAATACATACCAAGAAGCGCAACAAGTTAAAAATTTTCCAATTAATTTTTTGATTTCATTAAATAATTAAAAATATAATTTATTATTTTTATAAATATTAATTTATATTTTATGACCCTTGTATAAGTTGGAGTCTCGACGCCTTGTCTTCTACAATCTCCGATTTTGGGTGAGGCAACTTGAGAGGACACTTGATGTGGAGGCGATCTCTTTAGATGGGTGTTAAAATTGGAAACTAGGGCCAAATTCCAGTTTGAACAACTCATTTGATGGAGATAATTATTGCATTAAATTCCTCTTTTCGAGAGGACCAAAATCGACCTAAATATCACTAAATTTGCACAAGGAGAAATATCTTTTTGAAGTGAAGCCCACACATGTGCAAATTTTCAAGGTCGAACACAACATCATGTATGCTCATGAAGCCCAAGCGACATGTCTTTTGATTGTCATCGACTCATATAAATAAGGGAGACCTCCAACCTCATTTGGCATCATCACAACTCATCATTTCTCTCTCTCCTCATCTGATTGGGTCATACAAATTGTAGGCAACCTATCTCTCTCTCTGACACGTGTGGATTTTAGGAGGCATTTTTTCACTGTTTGGGTTGACTTTATGCAACATAACTCTTTGACCTTGTTTGATCGAGTTTTCCTCACTGGTTTGACTTCATTTGACCACCAAAAGTTTGATCTTGGAAGGCCGAATTGCTAAGCACAGAAATCGAGGAAATCTGGGCACTTTAACTAGTGCTGACTATTACTGCTCAAACTAGCAGGGGTCCTAAAAGGAGATCCTTGGAGGGATACTACTCGGTCAAGGGCAACAATGGAGCAATAGCCCAGCGTCGCCTCGGCTATGGCTCCCTATTTCTTACAGATTTTCACCAATGGGAGGAAAACCGCTATAATAAGGATCACGAAATGAATGAATCAATGATAGGGTGAAGGGGTGATCCTGGGGGCCTATTCACGAGGGAGGCTCAAATGCATAACTTGCTTGCTTTGGAAGGCAAGGTTGAAGGCTCTCAAGGAAGGGCTCAAGGAGAATTTCAAGGTTTAGGTTTATGATATGTATCTTATAATGGAGATCCCTAAACCCTAAAATTCTTGTGAAGGCTTCGATTCCAGGTGATCTTTGAAGAATTATCCTTAATAATGTGTGGGACCACACGAGACCAAGTGGACCCGGGTCAAGTCAAGGGGGTAGGGTTTAACAACCAATGATATACTTGACCTAATCAGGGAGGAGAAGGGGATCAAGGAAGGAATTTTCAATGAAAGATAATGCAATGATCCTAGTGAGGTTTCTAGCCTAAGGAAACCTGGGGCAAGAATCAATCTTCAAGTTAGGGCTTGTGATATCTCAAGATCCCATTGTCAAAATCTCATCAAATTTGGAGGGCTTCTTGAGGAAAGACAAAAGAAGTAAATGACTCATACATATTTAGGATGATTCTATTTTGGTCTTTGGGAAAACAAGAAGTGGACTCATCATCGTATTTGAGGAAAAACCATGATTCTTGTTTTCTTGTAAGGGAAACTAGTTCTTCATCAAAACTAGGGGGACAAACCTTGTCACAAACATCCGTCTCCGGAGCAGGGACATAACAGGGGGAGGAATGCTCAAACATGAAGAAAAACCTCGTATCGGTGGCATGGCTTAATGAAGCATCTTCCTCGGTTTTCTTCATATTAGAGTCATCATAATTTCCCACAATTTTGGAAGGCTCTTCTTTGATTGAATCATCTTGGAACATAAAAAAGAGACCCTTCCAATCACTAGGGAGGGGTTCGTAAGGCCGAACATTGTTGTTTCAAAGGGGAGGAGTATCTTCTTCCTTCTTGAGTTCATTCTCATGGATTTGAGAGACTATGGGGTCTTCATTGTTATAATCATACCCAATTCCCCAATCAACTGCCCAATAGTCATTCATAGATTCTTCTTATTTTACTATCATGATCTTCCTTATAATCATTCCATTCTTCACTACATATTTGGTATTGGTTAGGATGCCATTCATTCTCTACTTCAGACATGGAAGACTTTTCCTCCTTCAAATGTTCTCCAAGAATGAGATCCAAGGTATTTACTAAATGATTTTGATGGAATGTTTTGAAGGAGGTCATCGATAGGACTTTATTTATATTCACACTTCATGTTACAGGGTCTTTCCGATTGCTCACAATAGTAGGAGAAAATCTCTTGGGAGTTATATGTAGCCATTAATTGCTCGCAATACTTCTCATACTCAGTCATCCATTCTTCCAACACCAAGGGGCTCTCGGGGTCCAAATCTTCATCATCATTCTCCTTAGAGGACATGCTTTCTGATTCATGAGTCTCTTTTTCGGCACTATCCTCAAGGTACACATCAATCACTTGATCATGATGATTTGGGGAAGGATCAAGACATTCTTCCTTAAGCATAAAAACATATTCAACAACCTCCTCGTCTCGAAGGGCCACATCTAATATTTGCCATATGTCTTCATGAGATTGGAAACCCGACTCTTCCTGCAACAAGAAGTGTGTAGTCAACATCGGAAGAGAAGGAATGCTTTTAAGTTTTAGGTTTACATGGCTCAAGCCAATCGGTATGGGGGACAATGGATAGGACAAACAATTCCATTTGGTCACAAGGTTGAGTTATATATTTCTTTGAAAGATACCTCATGAACCTTACCACGTGAGTGGCTGCGGAAAGCGAATCCCCATCGAACGTTGGCATATTCTTCATGGATTTCGATGAGGGATATCTCGGGTTCCCTGTCATATCTATGGTGGGAATGTATGTGGTCAACATGTCGTTGGGTCCTTAATGACAAGGGAGTCGCCGGGGTGAATGAAATTGCCTTGACAAATGCTTGCCTCACCCTACAAGCATTGACCTTGGGGATCAATGAAGAACTAGGGCTTCGTTCTTCCAATGGAGTCACCAAAAATCATATATCAATATTGTTGTATGGAGAAAAAGACACATGTCTCATCCCTGGCAAAGGCGCCAGAAATGTTACCACTCAAACCAACAGGGGACCTAAAAGGGGTTCCTAAGAGGGCAACTATTAGACTAAGGGCAACGCTAGAGGCTTAGCCCACTGTCACCATGGCTAAGACTACCTGCTTTTTACGGATTTTCACTGAAGGGAGGGGTCCCGATGTTTTTGGGAAGCCACTTATAAATGATATGTTAATGGATAAGTGTGAAGTGGTCCCAGTAACCCTTTCCCAAGGAGGAGGTGAAGGAATGGTGCTTGCTTTCTTTTTAAGCAAGGGACTTCCCCTCCAAGGGAGAATGGGCGAGGATAAGGGAGAAGGATACAACTTGAAGAGGTACATCTCGATCCTTAAAATCCTATATGAACTTGGTTTCCCAAATACCCCTTGATGATTAGTCTTTGATAGGAAACGGGACCAAGTGGACCCAACCCAGGTTCAGGGATGGAATATAGCAGCCAATGATGTTCCTATCTTGGACAAGGTGAGGGGAAAGGATCAGAAAAGAGATTTTGCTTCAAAAGGTCAAGTTGATCCTACTAGGGTCTATCCTTGGGGATGCATAGGCAAAACTTGGTCCTAGAGATAGGGCTTGGGATTCCCAGAGATTCCCTGTAGGAATTGCCTCAAATTCAGAGGATAGGATGGGGACCCACCAGTGCAGTAGCCTCCAAGAGATCGCATTTTTCCTGTGGGTGGATTCTCAGGAAATTGATGCCCTAGGTGACCTATCAGGACTAGACCTGGGGAAAAGGGGAAAAAGGTGAAAAAGAAGGGGAAAATGACCACCCTTTTGAGGGACCAGTGCCTATTTCCCTTGGGGATATGGAATCAAGGATTGTAATGATTGAGAACTCAGCTTCTTGATCAAGAAGGCTCGGAAAGTCAACTTCGTCCAATGTTAAAGGAAAAAGAAGAAAAGTGACATTCAAGCATTTATACTTCATGCAAATAGTGCAGGCTTATCGAGATAAAACATTCTCTAGGACATTTCATTCATCTAACAATGACCCATACATTAAACAAGCTAAATAGACACTCAAATCCACATCCCAATGATGCAACAACTAGCCCTAATTAGAGCGAAGTTCAATAGTATCCAACAAGAATATATCATTAAGATTTACTTATAGTGTTAGAGAGTATATCCAACCAGTATCACATTTGCAAAAAACAAAGCTCCAAGATGAAAATGGCCCAAATCCATACATCAGAATTCATCCATTTATCCAAAATAATCCTCCAAGAAGAAATGCGAAATTCTCTAAAGATAGAGAGATCTCAAGTGAATTGATGATCCAAATGAATGTAGCTAACGTCAATAAATACCCTCCTAAGGAGTTCGAATTAGCCTATGGGCCTACATTAGCCCCTAATGATAAAATAATGTGCAAATAAAACCCCTATTGGTGACAAGCCCACCAAACTAGCTCATAAATGGTAAAATAAGCCTCACAGGGGGCCAAATAATAATATGTACATGTCGTGGGGCCCTCCAACGACATAATAATGTCCTGAATTGCCATAATGAGGAATAAATTCCTTGGAATATGATGGACAAGGGGGTGGCCCCTTGTTCTCCAAGTAGTAGACCTGGGGTGCTCCCAGTGGGTGTGGGGGCTTACAAATGACCCTATGGGTCTCCATATGAATCAAAGATGCCTGTAGATCCTCTCCAAGCGCTCGAGTGATCGAATTAACACTGCCATGACCTCGTACAAGTCCTGAGACACCTGCTAAGAGTGTGGGGCTCCTGTGGGGCCTGCTAGGCATAATGTACCAAGCACATCACCATCATCCCAAAAGTGGATCGCAGTAGTCACTGAACATCGATGAGGATCCGTGGAGTGCTATCTGCTACTATGGAGGCCCATGGCTCTCTACGCACACCCTATGTGTGCCAATATAGCTCTTTGGGATTAGGATCCCGTATAGGGACACCAAACCCAAATGGAAACCACCTGCAATCCTGTATAAGATCCAATGCATCCCCTAGGATTCCAGTACATCTAGTCATTAGAATAATCGTTTAAAAGAGCTTACAAATCATGGATAACAAAGTGGACACTTCACAATGGCATGCCCTTTCGTAGTGGGCTTTGGCATGTGCTACTGTCTCCATACTCCAAAGGGGGTTAGCCATGTACCTTATTAAGTGGTTTCATCCTTTAAAGGGGATAGTAGGTCCAAGGTACATCCTTGAATGGGGTTGGTAAGTGAAAAATAAGTGAAACAAAGTAGGGAATGAGAGGGGCAATCTTGGGCCACATATCTGGGCATAGGGGAAGCCAGATAAGGGGAAGTCCACACTAGGGTATGATGTGTAGGAGGGAGCAATCGTGGTACATGAGGTGTCCCAACCTTGATTTTTCCACCATTCTTTATATGCCTTTTGCCTTTTATGAATTTTCTTTAATTAACTACTTGGGGCTCAAGGATAAGAGCATGATGTGTTAGATATAACAGTGATTAGCCCTTTCAAGGAAGGGCGGTTCATTTCCCTCCAGTGGGTTGGGACAATCATGGGTTCCTCTATGACAAAGGAGGCTCATCTAGGGTCTATGGAACCAGGGTGATGGCCATGGGTAAGGGGGAGAGCTGATGTATTGGTTTTTGCCCACATGCTAATTATATTATTATCCCAGCCATCTTTTGCATTTCGTGGTACAATTTCCTGTTAAGTGTGCCCAATTATGCTTTTTCTTTTTCTTTTAGCTGCTTCAACTTCCAGGGCATCATTCCAGGCCTGCCCCAAGTTGGGGGCAAGGGGATAGGGAGGCTGATCCTGTGTGGACCCATGGGGGCTATGTGGACCTAGGTGGGAGAAAAGATGAATGGGAGTTTAATGAGTGGAAGGGGAGTAATACATGCGGATAAAGGAGTGGGACCATGCACCCAAAGTCGAGGTTTCCCAAGTAGTACCACCCTAGAACCAAATGGTCAATAAAGGAGATCCCACGGGACAAATATGCAAGGGTAACACCTAAAATAGATCAAGGGGACAAGAGCACAGACAAATCCCACTCTTTCCACCAAATCCCCCATTAATCCATGCCCACAAGTATCCATGATAAATAAACCCAATACTCAATTACCAAATGACAAGACATACCATTAGATTCGGGAGGCCCACCTTCAGACATACGATCAATATAGATGGTTGAGGGACCACATGATTGGCTCAAGTGGCGGAGAAATGGCACAACGAGCTAGTAGGAGGCTGCAAGTGGCTACTAGCTGTCGGGTGAGGTCCATCATGGAGAAACA